>APFE030456444.1:1112-42506 GCA_000404065.3 Pinus taeda | reverse complement strand
ATTTTTTCTTAAATTATATATTTTGTTTATTTATTATTTTTTTCTTTAATTTTCATTTGTAGGGTCTGTGTCGATGCTTGTCTAGCAACCCAATCCCATTATGTGCAATTTGATAGTTGATTTTAAATTTTTTGTTATAATGAATTGAGTCTGCCCCACAATGTGTTAATTTCATGGTTGGTTTTTAAGTTTTCATTACAATGGGTTGAGCTCACCTGCACTGCGTGTCAATTTGATAGTTGATTTTTTTTTTTTTTTTGCAATGTATTAAGATGTCTTAGGCTAAAATTTTAAAATCGCTATACATTTAGCCTTTAAAAAAAAAAAAATTGGTATAATATCTCTTTCTTTTTTTTTGGTCAAGTAAGAATGGAGCCTTCTATTAACCGTGCAAGTACAATACATATATTACACATCTTTTCTAGTGAAAAGACCCAAACAAGAACCAGCCTATTATGGGAATGGCATCAAAAGAAAAAACAAAACCCAAGATCAAACCAAATCTCATGGATTTCCAAAACCTTTTAACAGGAAGGAGTGTTAAACTCCCAAGGGCTCTCTGTCCTCGACTAATAACTTTAGAGCTTCTGCTAAGCTAACTAACCCCTCTAAAAGTCGTAGAATTCTGCTAAACTTCCACTAATCCAGACCCGACGTAAACCAAACCACAATTTAAAAAAGTTTGAAATCTGCCCTTCTAAAGATTCAACGACACTTCTTCACTGTTGATCTATTCAAGATCCAATGGTCACAACACTTCCCTACATTGAAACTTGCTCCTCATCTGTCAATTGTCGATCTCACTCCACCAGATCTAATGGCTCACACGTATTTCGGCTAGTGAACTTGCACACTCCAAATCCACCCAAAACGAGGCTTCCCTCTCTCACCTTGTTGTTACGTGTCACTATGTGAGTGGAATCAGAGCCAAACAGGAATTACCATTTATGGCTTTTCCTTCGCCCGAAATCCACTTGTGGGTTTCTCCAATCCGTTTCTACTCATCTGAACCCAACTGTAATAGAGACCACATTTTGAAAAAGTTTGAAATCCGCCCTTCTAAAGAAATGTAGTCACTTCTTCATCGTTGATCTATTCAAGATCCAACGGTCACAACACTTCCCGACTTCACACGTATTTCGGTCGGTTAACTTACACACTCCAAATCTACCCTGAAAGTGGTTTCCCTCTCTCACCTCGTTGTTACGTGTCACTGTGTGATTGGAATCAGAGCCAAAAGGGAATTACAATTTACAGCCTTTCCTCTGCCCGAAAACCACTTATGGGTTTCTCCACCCACTTCTACTTGTTAACTTTCAGGTAACTTCCTCACCCAAACACCATAGATCTATCTCAACCAAGATCTATTGGTCCAAAATCAATCTCCACGCCACTGCGTCCATGGTATTCCTCCATTGATCTCGGCCATCTGCTCAAATCCGTTGGAATACTGATGCCAATACAATCTACGTATTGTTGCCAATCAACAAGAAAATAGTTTAAGCATCCATGTACTCCCACCTGTCTTCTAAGCCTCATCAATCCATCCTGTCGATCCATCTATACCTCTCTTTGGCAGCCAGACAGAGACAATCCTCTAACAGTTTGCTTGGGAGTATCAACTCCCAAATTTGTCGAGTGTCCCTTTCTTTACTAATCACTCCTTCATTCGCCAGACGATCTGCTAACATATTAGCTTTTCTTTTCACATGGACAAAGTTTACATTTTTTAAGGTTTGCAAGTGGGTATAAATACAGAGAAAGACCTACGATGGCCTCCAATGTTTCAACACTTTATCCGGTGCTTTACCATTTCTTATTTTCTTGGTCGCTCTAATATTCAATTCTAGATCTGCTTCAATGATGGCATTTTGTGAATTTGAGTCCACCAAGATTTCTAGGCATTGCTATAAGGCCATGAGTTCTACCGTGTTATTAGTGGCCCTCCCCAAGTGGCCATGAAAGATCTCCTTTATTCGTCCTTGTTCATCTCTTATAACACCCCCAAAACCGGCTAACCCTGGGTTTCCCTTAGACGCTCCATCTATATTGACTTTTAAGAAACCATATGGAGGAGGCTTCCAAATATTTATATCTGCATTTATTTGGCTCACACCGTTAATTATACCCTGTGGGCCTATAGACTGGAGACCCAAATGCAGTAGTATACATGCATCTTGGGGCAGAGGAGGGTCCTTAGGAAGCTTCCATAACAAGCTTCTGACTGTGTCTTTGAGCTGCCTTAAAATTTGATCAATTATGTGCTAGGGCTCGCTTGCTTTGTTCTTGAAGATACTACTATTACGTTCTTTCCAAACATCCCAGATGACAAAGCCTAGAACCAGAGTCCATGCTTTATTGATGATTTCATTCCTTGAGAAGTTTTTCCTCCAATTCTTCAAAGTGTTGGAGATGTTGAGTCTATCCCTATCAGTGTGCCTAAAGATTGAAGCCACCCTTCCCACACAGTAGAGGTGAAAGGGCAAAGGTTGAAAAGGTGATCCATCGTCTCCTCTTGTGAGCCACATAGGTAACATTTGGATGGGCCGATGAAGCCTTTTTTTAGGAGATTCGCCCAAGTTAAAATTTTCCTTTGATGAACTAGCCAAATGAATAACTTTATTTTCATCTAATGGGGGCTCTGCCAAAGGTTCGTCCATACTTGATCAGGGTTTTGGTATTTAAACCCTGTTATTACATGTTTAGCTTCTTTGAGGTTGAAGTTTCATTTGGTATTCCTTCCCCATCTTAGTTGGTTAGGCAAGGAGGATACCAAAATCCTCCTATGCTCTAGATCTTGAGCAAGAGAGTCTGCATGGGCCTTTAGAGGGCTCTCTTCACTGTGGCCCAGATCCTTCCAAATTCTCCATTTTCCATTGTTCCTTACCTGGTCCCAAAAGTGATGTACCATGAATAAACCTTCGTTTTCGATATCATTCTTGAGAGCTTCCAATTCATCCTTATACACGTTGGGTCCTATTCCCAGTTATCCTCCCAAAATCGAGCTAGGTTCCCAACTCGGATTTCCCAGAAACTATGTTGCTGAACAATACCTTTATTTTCCTAGGCAAAGTTCCAAATGTGGGAGCCCTTAATTTGCCCTGACATTCGAATGTGATCCTTGTCCTACCAATTCTTGGCATATTTTTGTTTCCAAAGCTTGGCCCAGGGGTTTTTTGATTCCTTGATCCACCCCCACTAGAGTTTAGCTCCCAAAACTCTGCTAAGGGTTTCAGGGTCATGAACATCCAAACCACCATGACTCTTGGGTTTGCAGATCTTGTCCCAGGCCACTGGAGCCCATTTATTTTTCTCTTCTCCTCTGCCCCATAGAAAATCCCTTTGTATGCTCCTGATCTATTGCTAAACTCCTTTAGGAGCAGGAAGAGCTGAGAACATGAAAATGGGAATTGCCTGCAAGACAGCCTGTGTGAGCACAAGGCGCCCCGCCAGATTTAAAGACCTTCTATCCATTTTCTGATATTGTCCTGAAGTTTATTTATTATTGGCTCCCATAATCCCTTGCTTAGAGGCTTATCTGTAATAGGTATGCCCAGATACTTGGAAGGTAATCGGTCCCTTTGAAACCCAAGAATCCTGGTGATATTTATATGAATAGCAATGTTAGTGTTAAAGAAAAACAAATTGATTTATTGAGGCTTACCTCTGTGCCCACTTCCATATCAAAGTCATTTAAGATTTGTTTGATCACTCTAGCTTCCCTAAATATGCCCTACAACATTATGTCATCCACAAATTGTTAATGAGTATTTGTCGCTCCATCCAAGGTGAGTTTGATACCCTGGATTATTTCTTCGGCATTTGTCATTTTAATCGCTCTACCTAGTCCTTCCATCATGAGAACAAAGAGGAAGGGTGAGAGTGGATCCCCTTGTCTGAGACTTCTAGAGGGTGTGAAGCTTCTTGAATGAGCACCATTGAGAAGGATGGAAAAACTGGTCATGGTAACTAGTGCCATAACCCATCTTATCCAGTTTTGGTTGAAGCCATAAGCTCTTAGAACTACCCTTATATAAGACCAACTTAGTTTGTCGTAAGCCTTCGCTAGGTCTAGCTAAATGATCATGCCAACTTTTTTGTTGCTTTTGAGAGAGTGTACGACCTCGTGAGCTTGGATAATGTTATTGAGGATTTGTCTTCCTTCCACATAGCCTGTTTGCTCCACTAAGATGAGAGATGGTAAAAGGGGCTTGAGTCTATTGGCAATCACCTTGGAAATAATTTTGTACACCACATTACATAAAGCTATGGGTCTGAAGCCATATGGAGTCATGGCTTTTTCCTGTTTTGGGATCAAATATGAAGGAATCATTAAGAGCCTTCATAACCTTTTCATATCTTCTTGAGTCTTCCACCACTTCAAGGATATCCTGTTTGGCTATTTTCCAGTAGGCTTTGAAGTTGTCTACATTGAACCCATCTAGGCCTGGAGCTTTACCATTTTTCATTTCATTGATCACTTCACTGATCTCCTCTTTCGACATTGGCCTGCTAATATTGCGGTTTTCCTCTCTAGTAACCAGCCAAGGGTTGTACTGCGTGAAATTGTTGATGAACCTGGATCTATCCACCAGAGGCTCCTCTGATATACTAAGGAAGTGTTGAACAAGGACAGATTCCATATCTTTGTGAGAGATGAGTTCTATCCCTTGAGAATCTTTTAGCTTTGTGATTATGTTGTGTGCCCTGTGATCCATGGTGGATTTATGAAAGAAATTCGTGTTTCTTTCTCCCTCTCTAATCCATTGCAACCTCGATTTTTGTCTCCAGAAGATCTCCTATTGCATGCACCGATCTTCCCATTCTTCCTGCAGAGAGTTAGCTGGATTTTTTCGCTCCTCGGTAAAGCCATTTGTGATGTTGATTTGATTGATCTCCTGGAGTTTCTGCTTAGCTTCTCTTTTGGCTTTGAAGATATTGCCAAATCCTTTTTGTTCCAATATTTAAGCCTGGATTTGATATGTTTAAGTTTCTGTTGGAGCAAGAACATTTTAGTGCCTTGAATGTTCAAATCCTCTTTCCACCATTTGTTAATATTGCTGGTGAATTTAGGGTGAGAGAGCTAGGCATTTTCAAACCTGAAGGGTCTGTTTCTTGGTGTACCCATAAAAGTGGTTTCCAGTTGTACAAGCCAATGGTCCAAACCTCCAAAGGGAAGAATAGAATCTGACATGGTAGGGCCTAAAAGAAAGAGGTCCTCTGAAATAATAAATCTATCTAGTTTAGAGGCGACTTGTGAAGCCCTTCCCCTCTTGTTGTTCCAAGTGAAGGTCCCATTTATTGTTTCAGTGTCCACTAACCCCATGTTCCTTATGAATTTCTGGAAGGCCATGGAGTCTCTGCCTAGCTGTTTGATACCACCTTTTTTCTCTATAAGAGATCTTATCATATTGAAATCTCCTGCAACAATCCAGGGCACATTAGGGTGTCTTGCTCTTAGTCCCTCAAAGGATGTGAGAAGCTTGAGTTTATCTTCTTGCTTTTGAGGTGCATAGACATTTCTGATCACGTATATCTCCTAATCCCCTAAAGGTTGACAAACCAAAGAAAGATAGTTCCTGGACACTTCAACATCCACAATTCCAAATTTTTGGGGATCCCAGAGCATAAGAATCACCCCCTCCAAGTTATTTGCTTTAACCTCTAGATACTCATACTTGATTAGCCATTTATTATGAATTTCTCTAATCTTATCCATTGAACATTTTGTCTCCTGAATAAAAACCATATCTAGATTTTCTTCTTATATTCTATTACTGAGATTTCTTTGTTTCCTTCTATTTCCTAAGCCTCTAATATTCCAAGTTGTGAGCTTCGTTAAGAAAGCTTTGTAAAGGAATAACTAGTGAGATATTTCATATTACTTGATTTGATCAATAGTTTCCCACATTTGTTTAGCATTTCATTATGTCTTTTTCTTCCTCTTTTCCTGCCTGGGTTCTTTGGAGATTGTGCCTGTGTCTCCTCCATCATTTTAACCCTTCCATGCTCCTGGCTTTCGTGATTTCTTTTGACTCTAGAGCCCTGTGGTTGTGATCTCCATAGGAAGAATTGTTGAACCCTATCATATTCTTCTTTTGGCAGGGAGTCCACTCCTTTCGTTGTCCCTTGTTCCAGAAATTTCTCTAGATCTAGATTTTCCCTTACTAGAATATCCTATAGTTCATGGTCCTTCGTTCCTACCTCACTTGGATTCATCTCATGGTCCCTACTTATCTCCATAATGCTTGGTAGATCATCCTTTTTCTAGCCGTTTTCTATGATATCTTCCATGCTAGAATCCCTTTCCTTCTGAGTGATAATGTTCTATGTTTCCTGGTTTGTTTCTTTATTTCCATCTTCTTACTCTAGGATTTTAAAGCTATGACGACTCGGTTATCTTTCCTCGTTGATCTTTTTTGTGGCTGCTTCTCACCTTTTCCTTTTCCCCCAATCTTGGTGAAACCCTCAGGATTTTTATCCGCAATGGGTTTCACATTTCTCTCCATATTGTTTGTTGGGAAGTCTCTGTATAGATGCCCATGTTCATGGAATTTGCGGCACCTAAATGGGATGTGCTCATAGTCCACCGCCTGCACCCATTCTTCATCATATACTTCTAAAATTATCGCATCCAGAAGTGCTCCTGATAAGTCCATTTCCACACATATTCAGGCAAATGAGGTGTACTTTACTTAAAGAGTTGCATCTAAGATCTTTAGAAAATGCCCCAGTTTGTTGCCTATTGTTTTTAGAGATTCTGGTAGCCAATAATCTAGAGGAAGGGAGTATAGTCTAATCCATACCAGTACCGATGTGAATGTTTCACGTTTTGGGAAAAAGTTCGTCATCCATGGCCGCATCTAAAGGCCTGCAGCAGCGTAGAAATATGGTCCTCCTTCAAACACTCCATCTTTATCCTCTAGGCTTGTGAACACCACTGTGAAGAAGCCCTTAGATCCCAGATGAAGGTTTATTTCCCCCTTTGGTTTCTAGTGGCTCCTTATCCATATGTGCAGTGCCCTCTTCGTCGGCCATATCCCCATGAATTTTCATATAACCGCATGTTCTGCCATATGATCCCTATGTGCTTGTAGCACTGGGTCACTTAAGATGACACGGGGAATGATGTTCGACTTGGGTTTGCATACCCCATTAGTCCTTAGAGAAGTAGTTTTTTGACTGATATCCCCTTTCTCCTTCTACTTACTAGCTTCCTGTTGATCCCCTTCCTGTTCATGAGGTCTGGTTCTTCCCAATATTTTCGTGTTACTTTCCTCTATTGTCTTCTCTAGAGGTTTCTTGAAATGTTTCTTTCTAGTGTCCTTGCTTCTATCTGTAACTACTTGACTGTAGGAGGGAGCAGCACTCCTCCCTGCGCATCTCACCATGGTACCCAACGTCAAACCCTAACACCAACCCTAGATCAAGTTGTAGAGCCTGTGATGAATTTGAATATTCATCTAATATAATAACTCTTTCATTCAAGTGTTCATTTTTAAATTTTTTTTAGTCATAAAATTTGTCCATAATGTCATGCTTGAAATATTTTGAAAACTTAAGATTCTTTTGTAGTCATAATATTTGGATTTAATTCCATGGTTGAAAATTTGTCAATATTTTAATGTTTTTCTAAGTCATGAAATTTTATCTTTAATGTTATCGTTGAAAACAGTTACAAATATTTTTTCTTAGCACCATGCTTGAAAATTGTTGGAAATTTAAAGTTTTTTAAAGAAGTGATATTTTAAATTTAATGTCATGCTTAAAAATTGTTGGAATTTTAAGGCTTTTTAAAGACGTGATATTTTATCGCTAATGTCATGCTTGAAAATAGTTTGAAATTTAAAGTTTTTCAGAGTCGTAATATTTTATTTTTAACGTCATTATTAAAAAATGTTGAAAATGTACCCTGAAAAAAAGATGTTATTCCAGCATCAACACTTTTTGATTTCAAGGTGTTTTTTGCACCAAACAAAATTGATTTTATTGTCTTTTACTGTTATTTTAAAAAAAAATTGAAAATTTACTCTGAAAAAATGGTGTGCAGATTCAACAATTCTAATTTTGGGTTGTTTTTCCATGTCTTTTTGGGATTTTTGGGCTCAAGTACCCGTTTTGAGGTAATAGTTCCCTTTTGATTGGTAACTACGTTCATATGAGAATCAAAATTTTTATTTGAAGATGAGATGCAACCATCAGTTATATAAACTATGTTAGACAATTATCCAAAATCACTCATACTTTCCTATGCACCATCAAAATTCACATCTTCAGATGAATGAATTAATGAAGATGAAGATGCTCCATATTCTTCTCTTTCATCAACTAATGCCTCATCTGAGTCCACATGCATGCCCACCATTGCATCTTTCAAAATTCTTCTAGATCTACGACTGGTTTTAGCAAATTCCCATCTCAACATTGTTCCTTCCGGTAACAACCTCTTCAAAATCTCTATCGTCTTGAAGCGAAGAGTTCCTATCGTTGTTAAATTGAAGTCATAAACAAGTATGTCAACATCCTCCAATTTTAAGAGGTCTTTGCGGCGACAATTTATATTTGTACCCTTTATTTTTCTCTTTCTTGAAAAATTTTTATCAACTACCATCTCTGGCTTGTACACAACATTGAATGGGTGTGTATTTGTGGCATACCAATGTACTTCAACACCTACACCATCTTCATTTTCTGTAATGACCTTTATAACCTTAGAAACCTAGAATGGATAGCCATTGGGATCTCCATCTGTTAGCACTGCAATCAGGAAACCCTCCTTAATATCATGTACTGAACCCCTGTTGATCCAAGTGGATATTGGTGGCCACCTGCTAATTCCACTTTGACCCCCACCAATGCTTCTTTCAGTTTTTGAATTTCCTTAATTATAGCAAAGTTTACTATTTTTATCAGTTTTTCATGTCCTAAACTTTCGAAGCCGTTTTGAGGCCCTAAACAACATTTCTTGGGAAATATACCGCCAACAAATTTTTTTATCTAAAATCGTCTTTTCCGTCATAGTCATCAGAGAGATCTTTCCAATAGGCTATCATGCACGTCAAATGGAGATAATATGACCAAGTCGCGACCCCAGGAAGTTGGTTATCCAACCCACCCAAATGGGGCCCATAAACTCTTGGTGTTAATAATAAAAAAGGTCCTTGAGCCTCATTGTAAGACAGTTTATAGGCATGTAGCCACCACATCTCTTCTCAGAGATAAGCTATCATCGCCCTAGCTGGTTTATTTCCATTCCTGTTTGTAAGCATATTTCAGTATTTTACATTAATGAAATGAAGTATTATTTCCATTGCATCTTTGTGGTTATATCTATAATTTGTTGCATTCCTGTTTAAATCTGGATCAGTGGTATTAGAGAGGTTTGCTTTTCTTCTCTATTTTTCTTTGCATGTCCCCAACGAGGTTGGGATGTAAGGATTTAGGGCTTGAACTGGTCAAACCTTTGCAAGACCAGCCTCGCAAATCTTGATGGCCTCCCATGGCAAATGAAAAGAAAGACGAGGGGGCAAGAGATCCTATCAAAATCTTGCTCGAAGAAGCCCTTGAGCGACAAAGGATCGCGATGATGGACAACCTTGCCCAGATCCTTCAACAGCTACTGAAGAGCGACACATCAGCTTCCAACGGCAACTCTAGAAACGTCACACCGTTTAAGGTACAAGTTAATTTTGAAATCCCCATATTCGAGGGTTAGATAGACGCGGATGTCGTCGATAAATGGTTAAATGTGCTAGAGAGTTATTTTTCTATTCATGATTTTTCCAGTCGGGAAAAGATTATTTTTTCTCTTCTCAAAGCATCCCCCCACGTCAAGGCTTGGTGGGAAACCTAATGCAAGCAAAAGGATGAAAGTACAAGCTCATTATTTTCAGTCACACCCACTTGGAATTCATTCCGCGATGCCATCAAGGAGCAGTACTACCCTGTCGGAAGCTATGAGGATCAATACATAAAGTGGACCATGCTACGGCAAGGAAGGGACCAAGACATGCCATAGTTTACTAATACTTTCAATACCCTTCGCACAAAGTTGGGTATCAAGGATACAGAGCAACAGTTGGTACTCAAATACCGTGGCTACCTACACATCCAGGAAGAAATAGAATTCCTGAACATCTCCTCGCTCGGCACAGCATACCGATATGCCATCAAGGTCGAGCAAAAGTTTAAACATAAGAAGAAAGACTTTGGATTTGCAAATTCGAAACAAGGGAAAGGTGACCCCAAACCACAGAACAAAGGACAAAGCCAAGGCGGGGTGGCCCAAGACAACCCGCCAAAGCTACAAGCAAAGTATAGCACCGTGAAGCCAAAAAAGGACACAGGAAAGTGGTGTGAGCTCCATAAGAGCTCCACTCACAACACAAGTGAGTGTCAGGCCAAGCGGTCACTAGTGGTCGAGCTAAAGGTTTCAGAACCAAATGCATGTTCCGACTTTGAGTCAGAACCTGATAAGGGGAATGACAAAGAGAAGCAGATTATCGATGTGGAGCCCAACGCCACAGTTGCCACCACGAAGATCCAGAAGGGGGAACCCAAAGATCCAGAGGAGGAGGAGCATCTCTTCCACTCCCATATGTGGGTAAAGGGCTCCCCGCTACCGTTCATTGTTGATAGTGGGAGCCAAAAGAACCTCATTTCAGCAGAGGTCGTGAAGCGGCTAGGCTTACCGACCACAACACATCCACAATCGTACACCATCGGGTGGCTTCACCAAGAACAGGATCTTCGTGTGAGCCAATAATGTCACCTTCCATACAACATCAAGCCCTTCACGAATCATGAGGTATTGTGTGACATTTCTCCCCTTGAAGTTTGTGATGTATTATTAGGACAACCGTACTTGTGGAAACAACATGTTGTGTATGAATCAAGGCCCCGTATTGTTATTGTTACTTTGGGAAATAAGTTGTATAGGATACCAAAGGTAGAAATGCCTACCACCATCTCTTTGGTTACTGCAAAACAATGTAGTAAGCTCATTTCCAAAACCAGGAAAAAAATTTTCCCAATGATATGCCCTCAAGGAAAGAAGAAGACAGTGGCCACGACCTCCAGACAAGGCCCCTCTGCACGACATACAGATGGACAAGGTCGTGGAAGAGTACGAGGGCATCTTCACCTCTCCCGTAGGGGTTCCTCTACACTGTCAGGTCAAGCACTCCATTGATCTGACCCTAGGTGCACCGCTGCCCAATGGACCAATCTATCGGCACTCTATTCTGCAGTACGATGAAATCAAAAGGAAGATTCAGGAGCTGCTACAAAAAGGTCACATCCATCCAAGTTCATCACCCTATGGGAGCCCGATCATGTTGGTACAGAAGAAGGATGTGTCTTGGAGACTCTGTATTGACTATCGGACGCTGAACAAGATCATTGCCTGTAATAGGTACCCAATCCCATGAATTGATGACCTCCCAGACCAACTGAAGGGGGAAAAATATTTCAGTAAGATCAATTTGAAGTCAGGATATCACCAGGTACCCATTGAACCCTCCAATGTGTGGAATACTAACTTCAAAGCCAAGGAGGGCCCTTTCGAATGGTTAGTTATGCCTTTCGGATTAACAAATGCTCCTTCAACCTTCATGAGGCTAATGGATGACATCTTACAGCCATTCACCAACTCATTTGTAGTGGTATACTTGGATGACATCCTAATCTTCAGCCAGAGTTGGGAAGAGCACCTCCACCACATCTCACAGGTTCTCCAAACATTGTGGCAACACAAGTTATGTGCCAATTTGGAGAAATGCACTTTTGTCATGACCCAGGTTCAATATCTGGGATACATTATCCAAGTCATTCGAGATTGACCATCTCCAACCACTCTGACAGAGCTTCGTAGCTTTCTAGGCCTTGCCAACTTCTACCACAGGTTCGTGTTGGGATTTTCTCATATCACTTGGCCCTTGAGTCAAGTCACCAAGTTAGGAGTGAAAGCAAAATTCTTTTGGTCCGAATCTCAACAGAAGGCATTCACAAAGTTGAAAGATTGCCTTTGCTCGGCACCAGTTCTTGCATTACCAGACTTGTAACAACCATTTGAGGTCGAGACAGATGCCCCTGACTATGCTATTGGGGTAGTCCTTACTCAACACAGGCATCCAGTGGCATATCACAGTGAGACACTTTCAAACATAGTCCAGAGGTATCCCACTTATGACAAAGATATGTACTCCATTGTGTAGGCCTGCCGACAATGGAAACATTACATTTTGGGGAAGGAAATAGTCATCCACACAGACCACCAACCCTTACAGTTCATACAGACCCAAGGGAAATTGCAGAATGATCGCCATCAGAAGTGGTCCACATACCTGCGACAATTCCATTTGAATATCAAGTATAAGAAGGACAGCACCAATAATGTTGCAGATTGCCTCAGTCGACCATCGATCATGGCATTAACCACCATGCTCAACTCTTCTAGGAATGAGACTTCTGATTGGCCACTGCTCTACAAAAGCGACCCGAAATTCGACCATACATACCAGACACTCTTAGAGGGCCAGCATGTTCTAGATTTTCACCTCTAGGATGCCATGTTATGCCACCTGGGTCACCTTTTTGTTCCTTCAAGCGAGCGTGCCAAGATGATTTGGGAAGCACACTACAGTGTGGCTGCTGGGCATTTTAGGGTTGAAAAAATGGTGGCAGTACTGTAGAAGTATTTCTATTGGCCGAATCTTTGATAGGATGTCGGGAAGTACATCAAATCATGCACTTCTTGCACCATTGCTAAACCGAGCATCAAGAAGCAAGGCCTCTATACCCCGCTGCCTACCCCTAGTCGACCTTGGGAATCCATCTCCATGGATTACATGTCAGGCCTTCCTTCTACTAAGCATGGAAATGACTGTGTTTTTGTGGTCGTCGACAAGTTCTCGAAGATGGCCATTATGGCGACCTGCAAGAAGAATATCACAGTAGAAGCCACTGCTAAACTCTTCTTTGAATGAGTGTGGGTACACTTTGGGATCCCACAATCTATCATCTTAGATTGGGATAGTAGGTTCCTCAATACATTTTGGTCCAGTCTCTGGTCGATGCTAGACACCAAACTCACTAAGTCCACAGCCTTCCATCCTCAAAGTGATGGCCAGACAGAGGTTGTCAACAGGATGATCATACACATTTTACACATGTACAACTCAAAGCATCCACACACATGGGACGAGAGCCTCCCCTATGTTCAACACATCTACAACCTGGATCTCCATAGCTCTATTGGCCGAGCCCTTTTCAGGTGGGCTTGGGATTCCAGCCACTATGTCCCATTGACGTGGCCATGCCATTTGCAGCTACTCATGCAAATTCGGCTCATGTCCAGTCTGAAACAGATAAGGTAAACAGCTTCATTGAGCACATCCAACATATTTGCCAACAAATCCATGACATTCTCGAGAAATAAAATTCCAAGTACAAGCGGCGACATGATCAACATCAAGTGCCACACAAGTTTCAAGTGGGAAACAAAGTCTGGTTGCATTTGCAAAAGGAACACCTTACCAGAGCCTATCGAAAACTCAGACCACTTCGATATGGTCCTTACACCATTACCAAGGTTTTGGGAGATAATGCATTTGAGCTTAGCATTCCCCCATTCCTTGGCCTACACCCAATGTTCAATGTTGACAGCCTTCGACCATACTTTCCACCATTACTAAACACATTCGACATTGCAGAATAGCTCACAGCCACAGAGTTAAATCCAGATTGCATGGAACAAGCTGCAACTGATTGGATCATAGACACATAGATCAAGCACACTCGCTAGCAAAATATCCAACTGTATCGAGTTGTCAAAGCAGGTCAACTCCTTCACTAGGGCAAGTGGCTCACCAGGGACCAAGTTCAGTAGAAGTTCCCTCAGCTCATGGAGGAACTCAACACAATGGGGACCATTACTTCCTAAGGGGGGAGGAATGATCTAGGGGGATATTGGTGGCCACCCATAATTCCACTTGGACCCCCACCATTGCTTGTTTAGTTTTTCAGTTTCCTTAATTATAGCACAGTTTACTATTTTTAGTAATTTTTCGGGTCCTAAAATTCCGAAGCCGTTTTGAGGCCCTAAATGACGTTTTTTGGGAAATATACCGCCAACGATTTTTTGACTAAAATCATTTTTCCGTCGTAGTCCTCGAAGAGATCTTTCCAACGGGCTATCATGCACGTCAAACGGAGATAATATGACCAAGTCGCGACCTTGGGAAGTTGACTATCCAACTCACCCCAACGTGGCCCATAAAATCTTGGTGTTACATCTCCTTGGGTGAGGGTTTTGGTTGTTTAGGGTTTGTTCTTATTGTTCAATAATAAAAAAGGCCCATGGGCCTCATTGTAAGATAGTTCAAAGGCATGTAGCTGCCACATCTCTTCTCAGAGATAAGCTACCATCGCCTTACCTGGTTTATTTCCATTCCTGTTTGTAAGCATATTTTAGTATTTTACATTAATGAAATGAAGTATTATTTCCGCTGCATCTCTATGTTTACGGTTATCTCTATAATTTATTGTGTTCCTGTTTAAATACGGATCACTTGTGAAGGTCTTCCATGACTTCACTTTGTGCACGAGATATTCTGGAACCAATATACATTTATCTTTCCTCTACCTATGAAGAATTAATAATACCTTGAGATTATTGTTGTTCAACAATGTTTCTTTCCTCATTTTAATTTGACACGTTTTGTGGCCAAATAAATAGAATTTTCAAAGGTATGTCTTCATTTGTTGTTCTTGAAATGATTTCACTTTGATTATTGAAAAAAGACTCCCACCAAATTGAATCAACAATATCAAAGTATCCATATGTATATCTAATACATTTTTTAATTTCTTCCAGGCAATCAGAATAATTTATATCTCTATTTTTCCTACATGCATTATGAACTTCAGTAACTGATTGTGATAACAATATATTTGAAGAAAATATTCGATGATCTGGAATGAACTTCAAAAATGCCAAACCTGATGACGATGCCCATTCGACAGTAGTTGAATGCTTCTTACCCCATATTAGTGTTTTCCCATCAATTTTTTTTATAAGAAATTGATGTTGGAAGCTAATGTCATTAAGTTGTTCAATGCATTTCTCCTCACCATGTGATCCCAGAATAAACCTTCTCATGTCAACAATTTCTTCCAACACATCAAAATTGGCTTTGGCATGTATGATTTCTTAATACATTCAATTATTGATGGCAAGCTCCCAACTTCCTTCCTCCTCAATGTGACTTAAAAACGAATGAACATCTAATCAATATGGGCATGAGTGTGCCCAACAAAAATGAAACCAACCTTTACTTTTTGAAAAATTTTCAATTCAACAAGCATGTTTAGATATCAAAAAACAATCTCATTTTTGTTTTGATGACAAGTGTTGTCCAATTATAAATACAAAACTTCAGGAAGATTACTAGACCAATGAGAAAGTACAACATGAATTATGGTTATTGTCATATTTGCATCATTATGAATATTTGGAGTTGTGAAGTATACCCTTGGCAACATTTTCCCATTGAAGACCATACAACCGACCAAGTGATACTGAATAAAATTTTCCTCCTGCAAATTTTTGGGTTTGGAACAAAATGTGTGGAAGTGTTTTCTTTTGGTCCATACCATCAATTATCAAACCGAGATATTTATTTGGATTATCATAAAACTTCTTTCGATGCTTGTACAACTTTTTGCTTTGACTTGTTTGTTTTTCACGATGCTCTTGAAACACTTTGACAATGGAATCTACACAACAGAAAAGAAATTCATTAATAAATACGTTTTCATGGTTGATGACTATACAATTTTAAAAATTAATGTCATGAATGCTTACCTATTTCGGCCCCTTTACATTTATCCCTTTTTAATTTAAGAGAAGAACACGTATCGCAAATCCCCATCTTTGTCTTCTTCGGAATACAGACATTGTTGAATTATTTCCTCCATATCATCACAAAATACTGATATGTAATAAATCGATCATGTCCTTCAAGACCTTTTGCATATTCTTTGTATAAGTTGTAGATTTCTCGCCTTGAGAAATTATCTGGAATATGTATTGTCTCTCTATTTGGCATACACTCTCCATGCTTTGAAAATAAGTCTTTCATCCATGACATTGCAGTATTTGATAATGGCGCAAGCTGTCATCTATGATGTACTTATGAATAAAATATGGGATCCTTTTCCAAATTTTCTTGGATTCTTGACAGACGAAAATTACCCATTGAATGAAACATTTTGAAAACCTTTCTACACATAAATAAAGACCCAATATGATAATCATAAACTAACAATGTAGATTGCATGCACCCCACTAAATATGAATTTTGCATGCTTTTATTCATTGACAAATATCTCTTCCTTTTCTCTAATGCAAACTTGAAATCCATGTGTTTCAAACAATCTTTTTGACAACATTCACTTGAAATATAAAATATTGCAGAAATATAAACACAGAAAACACATAAAATAAGAGAGACACAGATATACGTGGTTCACCCAGTTTGGGCTACATCCACCCCGAACAGCCAGTCCTTCCTTTATATTATCTAGCAAAATGAAGAGACACAACCTACAGCAGATCCGCTGTAATATCCTATGTTTACTCTCACAGTCTCACCTCTCTGCTTTTCGCTGAGAGAATACACATTTATATTACACAAACTCAAATACAATGCCCTCATACAAAGAGATGGGTTGCCTTCTAGGGAAAAAAACCCTAAACTAAACATAAGTTCTACCGTCAGATCATCTGCCTAATGAACGGCCCAGATTGACTAGAAATTACTATACATTTACAAGGAAATTTTACATATGTTTTTAGCTTCGGGGGCGCTGCCCCTGAAACCCTCGCCGGGGGACCGCTGGTCCCCGGACCCCCCGGCCGGGGAGGATCACCCCCCCCAAACCCCCGTGGGGGGACAAGTCCCCCCTGCATGGAGGGGTGTACAAACTTCCTGGGGTATGCATCTAGCTGAAAACAAAGACCTCTACACAATCATGCTCCATCACTGCTTCATTTGCTGGACAATGACTCCTCTTTGGACCTGGTTGTTTCTCATCTTCATCGTCATCCTTGAAGACCAATTGAAACTGAGCATATTCTCAATTTCTCCTTGGTTAAAACTTTTGTTAGCATATTTACAAGATTCTAGCTAGTGTGTATCTTTTGCAGCTTCAACTTTCCATCTTCCAACACTGATCGTATGAAATGGTACTTGAGTTGTATGTGTTTAGTCCTAGAATGAAATGTTGAGTTCTTTGCAA
Source organism: Pinus taeda (assembly GCA_000404065.3). Classification (NCBI taxonomy): domain Eukaryota; kingdom Viridiplantae; phylum Streptophyta; class Pinopsida; order Pinales; family Pinaceae; genus Pinus; species Pinus taeda. Next base: position 25,205 of record APFE030456444.1, on the reverse strand, counting down.
GATGAATGGCACTTTGGCTATCACTGTATAATGTGCCCATATCATGCTTCTTACCCAATTCACCCATAAACCTTTGTAACCAAATCATTTCTTTACTAGCCTCTATAGCATCAACATACTCTGCTTCTGTTGTTGATAGTGCAACAACACTTTGGATTTTTGAAACCCAACTGCTAGTTGTTCCGCCTACAGTAAATACATATCTTGTAGTGCTACTGCTGTTATCTTTGTCACCCACCATATCTGCATCAACATATCCCTGTAGAGAAATGTTTGAACCACCAAAGCATAATGCTTGATTTGTGGTACCTTCCAAATATTTGAGAATCCATTTTACTGCCATCTAATGTTCCTTTCCTGGATTGTTCATGTACTTGCTTACAACTCCCACTGCATGTGCAATATTAGGCCTTGTGCAGAGCCTTGCATACATTAAGCTTCCAACTGCTAATGCATATGGAACTTTAGACATATAATCCATGTCTTCTTGTGTCTTTGGTCACATTTCCTTACTAAGTTTGAAATGGTTGGCAAAAGGTGTACTAACTGGTTTTGCATTGTGCATATTAAATCTTTTTAACACCTTTTGTATGTACTCATTCTAAGACAATGTTAATTTGTGATTTTTCCTGTCTCTAGTGATTCTCATACCAAGGATTTGTTTTGCAGCTCCCAAATCCTTCATTGCAAATGAATTTGCCAAATTTTTTTTGAGAACATTTATTTCCTGCATGTTAGACCCTGCAACAAGCATGTCATCTACATACAATAACAATATAATATAGTTGCCATCATTTTGCTTTTTTAGATAAACACAATGATCAGAGTGACATCTAATATAACCTTGTTCAGACATAAACTTGTCAAATTTTAGATACCAATGCCTTGGAGCCCGTTTTAAGCCATACGAGCTCTTCTTCAACCTGCACACTAGTTTCTCCTTCCCTTTCACTTCATATCCTTTTGGCTACTGCATATATATCTCTTCCTCCAAATCCCCATGGAGAAAGGTTGTCTTTACATCTAACTGCTCAAGATGCAATTCTTCAACTGCTACTAGACTTAAAATAGTTCTAATTGAAGTCATTTTAACAACAGGAGAAAATATTTCATCAAAATCAATACCTTTCTTCTGTGCAAACCCCTTCACCACAAGTCTAGCTTTGTGCCTCTGTTTTCCTCCATCTTCTTACTTCAGCCTGTAAACCCATTTATTCTTCAATGTAGTTTTTCCTGCGAGAAACCTAACTAAGTCCCAAGTCTGGTTATGCATTAAGGACTCCATCTCTTCTTCCATGGCTACCTCCCACCTCTTTTTGCTTTCAACCTACATTGCTTCTTCATAACATTCGAGTTCACCAGAATCAGTCAATAATAAATAATATAATGAAAGAGAGTATTGTTCAAGGGGTCTACTTATCCTGGCAGATCTTCTAACACCACTTTCAGGTGTTTGGATGCCTGTTTTTGTTGTGGTGTTTGTTGTTGTTGTGGTTGTTGATTATTTATTTTCAAGCACCTTTACTTTTTCAGTGATTTCATCAAGAACTACGTATTCCTTGTTTTCTTTTTCCTGTTTCTTTCCTGCAACTGATTCTTATACAAGACATTTTCATTGAATATTACATCTATGCTCCTAATGGTTTTGTGATTTTCATAAACATATAAGCGATAACCAAAATCATTAACACCATATCCAATAAAGGTACATTTCTTTGACTTTACCTCAAGCTTTGTTCTATTTTCTTTATCAATATGGAGAAAGGCCTCACAACCAAAAGGCTTTAAAAAGGAGTATTTTACCTTTTTACATGTCCATGCTTCCTCTGGAACACCACCATCAAAGGAACTTGAAGGCCCTCGGTTTATTAGATAAACAGCAATATCTACAGCATCTACCCAAAACTATAAAGGCAATCCTACATGCAATCTCATGCACCTTGCACGCTCCATGATTGTTCTGTTCATCCTTTCAGACACACCATTTTCTTGTGGTGTTCTTGGAACTGTCTTCTCTTTGTGGATTCCATGCTCCGAATAGTACCTATCAAACTCTTTGCTGCAGTATTCACCTCCATTGTCTGATCTAAGACACTTCAATTTCTTTCCTGTCTCAATCTCAACCAAAGCTTTCCATTTCTTGAAAGTATCAAATACATCAGAATTATTCTTAATACAATAAATCCAAGTTTTTCTAGTTGCATCATCAATAAAAGTAACATAATAACGAGAGCCATTGAGAGATGATACCTATGTAGGTCCCCATACATTTGTATGCACAAGCTCTAATTTTTCGCTCTTCTTTTCTTTCCCAACTCTGAGAAATTTGACTCTTTTCTGTTTTCCATAAATGCAATTCTCACAGAAGTCTAAATCAACATTCTTCAAACCCGACAACAAATTCCTTGAGTGAAGAATATTCATCCTCTTTTCACTCATGTATTCGAGCCTATGATGCCATAATGCTGTATCTACTCCTTTGGAAGTTAAAGCATTAACAGAGTTAGAAACACCATTGCATAAATACAATGTACCAACCTTTTCACCTTTTGCTATTACCAGGGCTCCTTTGGTGACCTTCCAAGCTTTATCTATGAAAGTCGTCACACAACCTTCACCGCCTAACTACCCTGTTGAAATTAGATTTTTCTTTAGATCTAGAACATGCCTTACCTCCTTTAGTAGCCATTGGTTCCCATTCTCCTGTTTTACAAGAACCTTACCCATTCCAACAATTTTACAGGGTTTATCATCACCCAAATGAACTTGTCCAAAATCTCCTTGAACAGAGTCATAAAAGTATTTCTTATCGGGTGTGGCATGGAATGAGGCCCCTGAATCTACCACCTAGGAATCAGTAATATTTTCAAAATAAAGAATAAAAGCATCTTGTAACACCTCATCTGCCACATTTGCTTCATGATTGTTTTCTTGTTGTGCATCTCCTTTTTTTCCTTTCCGAGATCTACAATATTTCTTTAGGTGTCCTTTCTTTCCACATTTCTAGCACACTATCCACGATCTAGACTTGGATCTTCCTTTCTTTGATTTATTGCGATATCCTGAGCTCTTTCCTCTTTCCATTTTTCTTTCCCTAGACTCTGCACTCAAAGCATTACCCGATGTCTCACCATTTCCTCACTAAGGATAGCATCGACAACATCATCAAACTTTAAAGTACTAGATCCAGAAACAGAGTTACTAATGGCCATTACTAAGCCATTCTAACTTTCTGGAAATGAGCACAAGAATAATAGAGCTCTAACTTCATCATCAAAGTTTACCCCTATAGAACATAACTAACTTGAAACAATATTAAAATCATTTAAATGGTCTATAACAGATTCACCTTCCAACATCTTCATATTAAATAACTATTTCATAAGAAATACCTTGTTTGAGGCCGAGGGTTTTTCATACAGTTTCTCCAACAGCTTAATCAAACCCTCTGTCATTATTTCCTTCGAAATGTTGAAGGCGACCGACGCTGTGAGGCACAACTATACTGTTCCGAGTGCCTTTCTATTGAGAAGGTTCCATTCTTCATCTGTCATACCTGTCAGCATCTTTGTTTTTCCACCCAATGGAAGGTATATATTTTTCTGATACAGATAATCTTCCATCTGCATCTTCCACAATGAGAAGTTTTAGCCGTTAAATTTCTCGACCCTAAACTTATCATCTTCTGCCATTGCTCCCACTCGAAATAAGAACCCTTCTTTCCTGTGATTTTATTAGCCAAATAGACCTTCGACTCTGATCCCAGTTGCTAGAAAATTATATATTACAGAGTAATGGAACACATAAAATATTTCAGAAATATAAACATAGAAAACACATAAAACAAGAGAGACACAGATATACGTGGTTCACCCAATTCGGGCTACATCCACCTCGAATAGCCAGTCCTTCCTTTTTATTATCCATCAAAATGAAGAGAGACAACCTACAGCAGATCTGCTATAATATCCTCTGTTTTCTCTCACAGTCTCACCTCTCTATTTCTCGCTTGGAGAATACACATCTATTACACAACCTCAAATACAATGCCCTCATACAAAGAGAGGGGTTTCCTTCTACGGAAAAAAACCCTAAAAAAACTTCCTGGGGTATACATCTGGCTGAAACAAAGACCTCTGAACAATCATGCTCCACACCCAACATCATTACTAAAAGCCACGTGTTAAGGTGAGATTCATCTTAGGTGATGCACTATCAAAGTGAGATACATCACAGTTTGGCCCTCTAGTGGGTGCGATGGGCGAGGTAAGACAAAAATCCAGGAGAGTTTGAGAGTTGGTTGCTCATGGAAACTTCTAGAAACTTCTCCTGTGCCACTTTCCCTTCTAAATTAGCCCAAGGATGACCAAAGGAATTAGGAAACCACCTCCAATTCCCCTCTTTCATGGAACCAATTCCTAAAAATAGAAAGGCATTCATCATCCCCATTGATGACTCAACCTCCTACAATCATCTATAAAAGGATCTCTCATCCAAGAGATCATAAGGCTGAATTATTCTAAGTTGTAAGGAAGTGCTGCTAGTTTCAGTATTGAGGTGTGAGCATTGTGTTATTGTTGGTGTGTTCTTGTTGATTCATGAGGTGAAGAAGGCTTGAAGCTTGGAGGATGGCGCTGGATCAAACTTCTTATGGGTTGCAATTCTACTTGTTATTAATAAAGTTCTTCAAGATTTTTCCTAATTGATTGTGTTAACTGTAAATGCATTGATTTTTTTTTATCATATTTCTGCTTCTATGATGTTTATGCTGTGATGGATCATTATGCTTTGATAGGTCTTTATTTCTGTAGCTGTGCAGGTACTCTCCAAGCGTGTTAAGTATGGGGAGGAGTTACGAAATCGGCCAAAGCAGAGAGAGATCAAGCAAGGATTCAAGTGAAAGTTACAGGTTGGTCCTTCATAATGTCTTTCTTATCTATCACTCATAGGAAAGATAGTGAATTGGTTTGACTGTTGTTTCTAGGTTAGTTACCAAACCTAGAGGGTTAGTCGTTCGCAAAGACACTAATTTTCCCATAAACAAATTGGCGACTCCACTAGGGAACGATGATCGTTTTTTGCTATTTCTTGCTCTATGTTGGATTATATAAGCTATAGATAGAGTTTGAAGCTAGCCATAAAGCTTTCGAACCAATTTTGTTATACAATTGCGTAGTAGATAAATGCTACTTCAGTCAATCTCTGGTTTAGTTTATATCTTGAGCATTTGATTTGAAAAAGCATCAAAATTCCCTTGTTGGTAGCTTAGTAACCTCTTAGGACATTCCATCACACTTTTCTTATTATTGTTCATTAAAATCAAGCTTAATCCATTGAAAACTACCACAAATTTGAGCCAAAAAGACTTTCAGAATTGCTCCCTGGACCATTGCACTGTCTTGAACTGCAATCTGATATGCATCTCAGTTCCTGAATGGGAAAAGTGTGATGCATCTCACTGTCTTCATGGGATAAGTGCAATGGATGACTGAAACTCAATTTTTCCATCTAGGAGTTGAGGTTTTTGACTAGTTTTTATTCTTGTTTGGTTGCTTGTTGAATATGAACAATGTCTCATCACTGAAGCCACTTGTTAACACTTAGATCAACCTCTATTTAGATTAGGATTGGTGAATGTTTTTGTGTGTTTTTTTTCATTTACAATCCATTGTCAAAAGTAGTGTTAATCGATTTGCCTTTTTGATAGAAAAAGTGTCGTGAAATCTTCAATTTTCGTCGAAAAAGTGAAGTGTCGTAAAATCCTCCTTCATAGCCTATCGATTGAACTATTTTGGTGAATTTGACTTGATTTGATTTCATTAAAAGTGTCAAAAAGATATTTCTTCAAACTTGAAAGTGTCATTTTGAGTCTTCCTTTCTCTCTTTGAAGAAAAATTGTCGAAATTTGTCATTTTGTGTGAAATATTTTGAGTCATTGCTGCATTTAGTTTTCCTTCTTGAATCATTCACATTAAGGAGAGTTGAAAACAAATACATGAATTTGAATTTTAGTAAAAAATATGATTTAGGGAAATTGCTTAGTGTGTGCTCTTTTCTGTTTTCATAAGAGTACTTCTATGCTCTATCCCTTGTAGTTAGGATTTTCATTGTTTAAATAAACGAAAAGATTGCTTATCATTGTAGATGCATCTTCAGGAATTTCAGATCACATTTTCGTGGTGAACCATCAAAGTCAAACTTTTAAGAAAGATGAAATTAAAATGAACCTCAATGAACTAAACAATGCTTTGGAATCTAACGCAACACATTTAGAGGTCTAGGCTAGAGATGTGTTCCGGCGTCGTTAAACCTAGTGGCTATCATTTTCATTGAAGGTTGGGTGATTCCTCCTCTTTGATACGAAAAGTGCTAGTACAGACTTGCGCTCCCTGTATCATCGCATATATATTGGGAGACCCCAATAGGCTTAAATCCTTTATCCATAGGAAACTGAGTCTGCTTCCTTATTGATCGCAATGCATTGAAGACAACATTCAGGAAGATTGACTGCCGTATGTAAAGTCCTTGGCAATTTCTCTTTAATTTATCACCAAGGTGTATATTACAGTTTTGCGATTGGTCTAGTAAACCCTTTGTCTAGATTCTCAAGAGTAGTCACTTTCATTCTTTTTCGACTCTAAAAGAAAAGGTCCATCCAAGCACTTGTCCTTTCAGGCTCATTAAAAATCAAAGGCGACTAGAGTCATCTTTAGCTTTTTCTCGACTCTTTAAAACTAAAAAAGAAAAGTTGTGTCGAAAGTGTCGTTAATATTAATTGGCTACAAATAACATCACTTTCCCTTAGTTGATTTTTTATTTGATCAAGTAATCTGCAATCGTGGAAGAAAGTCAATCAAAACGCCGTCGCTCAAGGAGATTAGCAAGTCAACCGTCTTTGCCTCCGGAAGCGAAACAAATTCGGACAATGCGGTCTCGTTTAACTGAGTCTAGTTCATCTGGGTTATTTGGAACATTTGTTTCAACATCTTCAGAGACTCCAATTACTCCAATTATTTCTGGCACATCCACCTTTAAAGAGGAAGCTTCACAGTTACCAGAGGACATTAGAACTGATCCTAGTGTAACAGTAAATACTTCTGAACTTGAAACAACTCCATCTCGAGTTGGTCCAAAACCCATTTCATTTCAAACCATGGTTACATCTGAACCAAGAGTTGTTTAAGAACCTCCCTTTGAGACTGTAGTTCAATTTCCTGAACATTTAGACTTTGAATTTTAGTATCAAGAAGTGGTTACCCCTCCAACATCTGTCGCTGTAGAAACTACACCTTCTTCTGCACTAGAAACTTTTTACAGATCTGACGGTCAACCTCTTCCACCTAGTTTGATCGTTATAGAGGATATAGTAGAGGATCCCCCATCTGACACTCCATTTCATTTTGGAACTAGGATTAACCTTTATCCTGCTACTCTTGAGTTTGCTTCCTTTAATCCTGCTTTATCGCGAGTTCCTATTGAATTGTTAGGACAAATTTTGGACAAGTTATCCATGTCTGAACAACCGTCAACATCCAACACTGTATCATTTGATGCAACTACAACAGAATCTTCTGTTGCCACACCTTCAATGTTTTCTGGTGCACCTGAGTCACACCTATATGGTGCATCATCCATTTCGGTTGGTTACCAATCACTATCTGGAACCTGCTCAGGGGTTGCTTCAACACCATGGTCAACTCCCATTTACTCATCCAGAATCCCATCTGGTTTTTCTCACATGGAAATTCAGAAATTTGATCTTGCATACCAGTGTCAATTTGGGCAAACCAGTTATCAACAACTGATATATTCGTTAAACACTGGATTTCCACCATATGGAGAGAAATATGCTTACTCACCGTTTCCTCTTTCCAGGTGACAACCATATGAGAGTTTCCCATAGTATTTAGGTCAAATTGGAGTTAGAGCTAGTGGTTGGAAACCAATACTACCAAATCAACCAAGGGTTGTATATCCAACACAACCAATCCAGCCTGTGTCCAATATTCCTACTACACTTGCCGTTACGACTTTTCCACAGTCATAAGCACAATCTATTGTATCTCAACCGGTACAAATTGTTCCTTCTTCTTCGCAACCTCAAGTTTTGAAGTAGAAGGCTCAAGTTTCCCAGGTTTTTATACAACAGCCGCTTGTTTCTGGGGTGCAACAATAACCTCAGTTTAGCATTTCGACTCAGGCACACACAGGCACAGTTAATCCACAACTTGGTCAATATGTCAATACTGGGCAGCAGCTGTCAGTTCAACAACTGTGGCTGTCGCAATATCAACAACCTCAATTCCACCAGTCCCAACCTCAGTTTGGACTTGGTTCCCAAGCTCAAACTAGTATGGGATACTATCAAACATACCAAGGATCTGGGCAACAAGGCTTTGCAGGGTATGGACAACCACATTTCCAAACTAGTTATCAACAACTGCCTTATACTGGTTATGTCCAACAACCTTATCAAGGTTACCAGATGAAAATGCCATATGTTGGTATGAAAGATGTATGTCTCAAGCGATCCCATCTTATCCTAGGTATGCTCCACCCAACCTGAATAAACAGTTGCCATTTGTAGCAACTCTAGAACTACCATATTTAAACCGACTTACTAATGATCCAATTGCATGCACCCCTTGGTGGTTGACGATTCCACATAAACTGCCATCTGACATTCCAAAGTTCAATGGAAATCCGGGAGAAGACCCATCGAATCACGTAATGACTTTTCATTTGTGGTGCTCATCCAACACCCTGAATGATGATTCGATTAGGCTTTGTCTTTTCCAGAGAACGCTCACTGGTCCTGCTACAAAATGGTATATAGAATTACCTAGAACTTCTTTTGATAACTTCACCATTCTTACCACTACCTTTCTAACCCAATTTTAGTTACCTATCAGGTACGAAACTGGAACAGAAATTCTTACCAACTTTAAACAGACTACCTCCACTCACATATCTGATCATATTCATGAGTGGCGACGTCGTCGTCGAATGGTAAAGACGTATGTTCCTAATCATATTTTAGCTGAGTGGTTTATAAATTCCTTATTGCCATCTATCACTGAGGATGTGGCAAAAGGAGGAGTTGTCACAGAAGAGCAAGTCATTGCTCGTGCCCAATATTTGGATCTGATTTATACACAATTAGGCACACTCTATGAAAAAATTCCTGATGCACCTAGACCAGCCTTCATCGTTCCACCACCTCCAAAATCGAGTAGAGACTCTCATGCCGGTGACGGCTTGATCGGTTCCTCAAGCACACAAATGACGAGATGTCCATCTGGTCAAACTCTTGCCTATGAGATTAATGCTGTGTCATTTGACAAAGGCAAAAATCCAATTCAATGGGAGGCAAGAAGAAGGGGAAGAGTAATAAGAAGAAACAGGAGAATTCCACTCCTGAAGAATCATCTGAAACCCCCAATATGAATAGGAAACCTCGTTATCCATGTTTAATATGTAATGATGAACATTTCACAAAAGATTATCCACATCGATCTAAGGTTTCAAAACTTTTAAAGGCTGCAAATACCTTAGCGGTGCTGATAGATCCGTTTCCAAACCCAGAAACACATTTGGTTGCCACTGATAATGCTTCCACATCCAAAGTTCTTATATTGTCCATCGCAAAAACACAAAATTATTTTTTGGTATCAATAAGGAGTAAAGATTACAGGAATCCATCATTGTCGAACAACCAGGCTATTGATCAACCTAGTACTTTGACCATGACTTCACTAGAAGTTATTCCACTGACTATTCTTGAATTAACAATTAAGTTATCCAAGGGATTCATACACAAATCGACATTTAATCCTCGAGCTCGAGGAGCTCAAAATTATAATATAGTGGAAGATCTGGCTCAATTTCCCTCTGCTATGTTGACACTTGAAGTATTGCAGAATTGTCCCTCCCAAAAGCAGGCTTTGTTATCAGTAATAGGTGGGATCGATCCTATGGATTCCAATCTTGTGGTATTTAATCATACATGATATACACCATAGTTACCAGCACAACTAGCTTTCCTTATACAGGTAAAAGCCCTCAACAAAAATGTTCCTCAAGCCATTATTGATGAGGGGTCATCTACTTGTATCATGTCAATGAGTTGCTGGAAAACTCTTGGTTCACCACCCTTGTCACAATCACCAACAACACTAAAAGCTTTCGATGGTAGAACATACACTCCATATGGGATTTTAAGTACGCTTGCAAGTTTAACTATGGGTAAAACAATAGATATTAAATTCGAGGTCGTTGATGGACTCCTTGATTACAGTATTTTACCGGGAAGGCCTTGGGTTTATGCAATGGCTGCAGTTGTGTCCACATACTTTCGAATGATTGCATTTCCCTTCATAGGTGGAATCATAGTCATCGACCAACTATCCTTCTTTGCTAATAGTTCACAAGCTAATGGAAGCATTCCATTAATACATGGAAATTCAAAATCACTTCAAAATGTTGGAGTAGGTCTCCTAAAAGATCCTTCCTTGATGGGTGCTTTTACCCTACCGTCACCATTTGGTCTAGCGGAAGTGGCGATGGTGGAAACCTGCAACATGATCTCTTCTACATCATCTGAGTTTAAGAAGAGTTCCAACCTTTTTGAAAGTGATGATCTACGGTGAGGTGATGTCACCAAGCCCCATTGAATCTTTGTAGCAATCAATTTATTGGGCTTGTGCGGTGAACCCAAATCTGCACTCAACAATTGTTTGGGTAGATAGGTCTTTAGAATATGAAACCTCTTTTAATCCTTGGTCTCGTATACATTCTACAGGTGAAGGAATCATCCAATCAATGATGATAGAAGAGACGTCGTGGGAATATTATCATCATCATTCCCACCTTCAAGATAACAATGAAGATTATTCACGAGAACTCAATCACCCTTCAATTGTTGATTTTTTATCGAATTCTGTAAATACAATCAATGCTGAGTGAAATATATCTAACATTGAAGAAATTATCTCTGTAAATATTTCGACCAAACCCAATGTTGTAGAAAATATTCATGTCAACAAATGTTGTTCTCCATCAGAACTAGAAGATTATTATGCTCTTTTTCGCGAATTCTGAGATATCTTTGCATGGTCATATGAGGAAATGCCAGACATTGACTCAAGCATTGTTGAACATGAGATCAAAATGTATCCTGATGTCAAACTAGTATGACAACATCTTCAACCTGTTCATCCAAAGCAAGCTGCTGCCATTAAGGCAGAGGTTGAAAAACGTTTGTGTGCTGGCTTTAATTACCCTATACCTCTCATTGACTGGGTATCTAATATTGTTCCAGTGATGAAGAAACAAGGGACAATTCGAGTGTGCGTCAATTATAGGGATGAAAACCAAGCATGTCCAAAGGACAAATATCCTACACCATTTATTAGCCAGATTATTGATGAATGTGCCAGATGTGAAATATTTTCATTCATGGATGGATTTTCTGGCTACAATCAAATCAATATCCACCCATAGGCCTAATCAAAAACTGCATTTATATGTCCGTGGGGCACATTCGCATATCGTAAACTACCTTTCGATTTGAAGAACATAGGGGATACATTTTAGAGGGAAACGAATTATGCCTTCCATGAAATCAAACACATAGTTCAACCATATCTTGACTATCTGCTTGCTCATTCGTGAAAACAGATTGATCACCTGCAACATTTGAGAGCAATATTTTTGCATTGTCGACACTACAAAATAAGACTCAATCCACACAAATGTGTGTTTTGTGTTGGCTCTGGTCGACTTCTTGGCTTTGTAGTTTCTAAGGACGGAATTCGATTCAATCCAATAAAGGATCAAGCAATTCTTGACATGCCTCCACCTTCAAATTTGTTACAGATCCAGAGACTTCAAGGGAAGGCAAACTTTCTGAGGAGGTTCATTCACAATTATGTCGAGCTAGTGAAAGGTTATACACATCTATTGAAGAAAGGGGTACCCTTCCATTGGGATCAGGTTGCGTAAGCTTCCTTTGATTCTCTCAAAGATTCTCGGATAAAAGCATCATTAATGTATGCCCCAAACTATCAAAAAGAATTTTACCAGTATCTCGCCACTGGAGATACAACCATCGGTATGGTTTTAGTGCAAGAAGATGATGGAATTGAACATATTTTATATCATTTAGGTCACAATCTTAATGATACAGAAAGTAAATATTCATACGTTGAAAAGTTAGCTTTAGTAGCTGTTCAAGCTGTGCAGAGATTTCGCCACTATATTCTCCTTCGCAAAACTACCATTGTATCAGATTGCAACCCTATGACATACATTTTGTCATGTCAATTGCTGGGGGAAAATATTCTAAATGGACAATTATTTTACAGGAGTTTGATTTGGAATTCATCAAATCCAAATCAAAGAAATCTCTCATCTTTGTAGAGCTACTTTGCGACCTTTCCTAGTCCTCCAACGATTTAACATCAGAAGCATAAATCTTGGATGAGTCTATGTTTCTAATATCATCAAGTGATCCATGGTATGGAGATATACTGATCTATCTCCAGACCCAAGATTTTATGCCTAACACCTCTCGCTTTGAACAACGACATACTCGATACCAAGCCAAAGATTATCTGATTGTTGGTGATACACTTTATCGTCGTGGTGTCGATACGATTTTACGAAGGTGCCTTATGCATGAGGAGGCTGAAAAGGCTTTGAATGAATGCCATTCAGGTGCTTGTGGGGGGAATTTATCTAGTTACACAACTGCACAAAAAATTCTACGAGCTGGTTACTTCTAGCCAACTATATTCAAAGATTGCATACTTGCAGTCAGAAAGTGCCATGCTTGTTATATTTTTGAACGTAAAACCATATTACCACCTACACCACTGCATCCAGTCATTGCTGTTAACCCATTTGCAAAATGGGGCATTGATTTCATGACATGTAACCCCACCTTGGACGGGGGGGCACGGGTATATTATAGTCGCTGTCGACTACTTTATAAAATGGGCCGAGGCGATGCCTACATTGAACAACAGTGGCGAAACAGATGCTCTTTTTCTTTCAATCATGTGGATTCTAGATTCAGTGTGCCACAAGCTCTAGTCACAGATCATGGGTTACATTTTCGTAATCACATGATGATCAAGTTAACTACCAAATTAGGACTGTCGCACGATAGTTCTACTCCATATTATCAGCAGGCTAACGAATAGGTTGAGGCAATTAACAAGGTCCTTAAGCGGATGCTACAAAGAATGATTGGAGTCCATAAGCGGAATTGGCATTTAATCCTATACTCAGCTTTGTGGGAATACCTGACCTCGATGAGAAATGTGACCGGATTTACGCCTTTTTAGTTGGTGTATGGTTTGAATTCAGTCTTACCAATTCAATGTGAAATCTCATCCCTCAAGCTCGCAATTGACCTGCTACCCGACACTTCTGAAGAAGAAGCTCATTTCTTGGAATTAATCAATCTGGATGAAACCCATCGTGATGCCACATTAGCTAATGAAGCACATAAGAAATGTATCAAGGCACAATATACCAAGAATGTTAAGCCTCATATCTTCTCAGAAGGTGACCTGGTATTGCTTGATGATCAGGATTACGACAAATTAGGAGTAGGGAAATTTGGACCATTATGGATGGGCCCTTATATTGTTAAATGTGTTTTGAAAAAAGGAGCCTATGAGTTAGTCGATTACGATGGGATTCCATTGTCACAGCCTTGAAACAGGTTGTATCTCAAACGTTACTATGCTTGATTAAGTGTAGTAAAGATCACTGTACATATGCTTTCATTGCATGTTTATGTGTTAGTTTTCTTTTAGAGTTCCAATTTGGATAGGTAATCCACTTCACATTTGTTGCAGATGTCAAACCTTTCAGAACAGTTTGTTGGGTATGCCGATGGAGCTAGTCGTAGTACGTAGAACTTATCTTTTGTAGCCTGGGCCATCTTCGCTCCAAGTGGCGAGTTAGTGAGTTTCAGGGGGATATGTATTGGTTGATCGACAAAAAACATCGCTCAGTATAGCACATTGATTGAACTCCTCTCTGATGCCATTTCACATGGCATATGCCGAATTATTGTTAGGCTAGATTCACAACTTGCCATTCTACAACTTACTGACATTTATTCCGTCCGAAACCCAGTTATTCATCGCATGTCTCTGGGAGTTAGAATTTTGGAAAGACATTTTGATTTCATTCAATATCATCATATTTCCATAAATTTAAACACATTGACTGATTCATTAGTAAACTATGTTTTAAATAGACATTTGCAGCATATGTAAGGAAAGCATTTCACATTATCATTTGCATAGGATTTCATCACTTAACCAAAACAAAACTCCAAAAGTCAAATAGATAGTTGTTTATAAGTTTTCACAAATATTTTGTGTCCAAGACAAAATTGGTCATCTAACCCCAGAAACTCAAAATGAATGTAGAAAAACATCCTAGACTAGTGCTGCTGGTGATAACAGGTCACCACCTATGCTATCATGTGAAGGAGCCTCGTCCAATGACTCGGCACACCAGTGGTATGGCGCTACAGCCTCATCAGTAACTCATCAATCCAGAAATTTGGGATTCTAAGAGTTAAGCTCTCGACATGATCCTGCAACTAAGCCAAGGTCTCGACTATGTCCAAATCTCTAAGGACTTCCCTCTCGAAAGCTCCCTCCATTGGAACATCTACTTCCCGTGGGAATGCCACAGGTCAAACTGGTCCAATATCTGCAAACACACATGCGTTTATTTAGTCTTGGTAACAATAAAAAAACACAAAAAATAGAAAACTCAAAAAAGAAGAGATGTGGTAAAAACAATTTACTAATAACGTTCCACTGCTCCCCAACTAGTAATGCTAAATCTAGATTGCCTCAAAAATCCATCCCTATATATGGATATTTTGCAAAAGCCATCTCTTGACGGTCGAAACATTTGAATAAGGAAGATGAAAATGAGATCTGTGATAGGCCAGCATTCCTAGCCATAAGGTCTACCCATCGTTGCATCCGTGGTTCTCTTGATCCAGACACTCCTAGAGAAATATTCTGTGGTTGCATGAGTGGGATTCTTTCCAAAGAAAAGGAAATAAAAATGGATCCATAACCAAAATTCTTGGTCCTCCCAACCTTCACTTTGGTCAGTTGGTATTTTATGAGTGGAAGAACTGCCTCACACCAGTTGAATACCTTCAGTTCCAGGCATTCCAAGGCATACTACATATAGGATCTGTTTGCCAAATGTAAATATGCACTGCCAGCCAATCTAGCAAGGGTAAAGAGAATAATCCTCAAAATTTGATCAATAACATCTTGTATATTAATATTTCCATCTCTGCTGGGTTGGGATCCTTCCCGACAGAACTGACGAATATAATCTCTCACCGATTCGCCTCCTTGGGCGAGTCCTGATAATGAAAGAGGGGCACCCCGCCTCGATAAACCTGTCAGAAAATAGATATCCTCAATGGTGATAGGAATAGATTTACCCCTGATCTGGAACACCTGGTCAATAGGATCCCAAACATGAACAAAATACTGCAGCAAATCCATCTTTTGTCTCATGCTGGACAAGTGGAAAAACGTTAGCAAACCACAATTCCTTAATGCATTTACTGTGCCCTGGTCATTTAAGGCAATCATGTCCTACTCTTCATGCTCTTGGTCTCACCATGTAATGACCATTTTGATCCAATGAATACCTGAAGAACAATCAATAGGAAAATTAGCATCCAATTTGGGCAAAAATTAGTTCAAAATTTGATGAAAAACAACTGTTCAAACTTGGTGTTCTGCGCCCATCACACTTAGCCCTTGAGGAAGGTGATATGCATAGCAGGTTTCCTCTTAGCAGCTCAGTATGCATCGTACTTTTCGATAGGGGAAGGGTGCGATGGTTGAAAAACAATTTTTTAAACGCTAGAGGCCCAAAAAACTGAGAAAAGTTACCCAAATCTGAAAAAGAATGGAATAGAATTGAAGAGCATAAGGTTAGCTCCTACCTAGTCCTAACGGCACAGGAAATGATCCACATAATCTCTCGCATTCGACTAGTGAAATTTGGGGGAAAAAACCACTTCTTGGCTCCAAAATCCAATGTTTGAAATGAAATGGTGAAAATGAAATGTTAAAACTTGTTTTTATGTTTACTTTTTCATGTACATCAAGTAAATCTTGATTTTATTCATTTTTTCATCCATAAATATGTATTTTTAATAATTTTGATGGAATTTTGAGTAGGGTGAACAACTAAGAACATAATCTAATGTGCTAACGGTGAATTTAGCATCTTTGACCACCAAGCAAACTTTTCGTTTCTTTTCAATCTTTGATTTAAAAATGAAAAGAAAACTATAGAGTCCTCTTTAAACTCTTTTCAGACTCTTTAAACAAGAAAAGATAGTCAAGCGCTTGTATCTTCCAGCTCGTTAAATTATTGGAAACGACATCCCCCTGGTATTATTTTATCTTTTTCGGACCTGAGGGATTATTTTACAAAAAAGAACTTATGGAGTTTTATTTTTGTCTCTTTTCAAACTCTATAAACATGAAAAATACTGAGTTATCCTTGTCGTTAAACTCGTTAAAATAATAGCGCAAACTTGTTCATCTATACGAGACCGAGTTTCACCATTACTAGACTCGTTAAAACATCAAATAGTGATGGGTTTGCCCGAAGGGCGAATTATAGAACAATCATATGTTATCCTCCTCAAGCTTGATAAAAAATAAAGAGGTATTGGTCAGCAATGATTGGGGAAAAAGGGTAAAAAATCTTGAAAACTTATGGTAGCAAGTCGCTCTTGAACATGACACTTTCACTTCATCTCCGTGATTGAGTTGGGTTGGGTTATTCCATTTGCTGTTCATCATACCATTGGTATATCACACCATCCTTCTCTTTGGGTTAATGCTACCAATTCATCTCAGTGTTGCCGATATGTTCAAGAGAAGTCATCCAGTTAAGAAGTCATTTGGTTAAAGTCTCATCTGTTACAATACCAAAAACCTTCATTTTCATGACCGCCATTCCTGAACCTTTTGTCATTAGTTTGTTTTCATATCTAAAATCATTTACTTTGTTTCATGTCGTAGATGTGGGATACATCAATGCCCACCTACGACGAGTCGCTTCTTGTTGATATCAGCTCATTATCCAAGAAGTTGACTTAGAAACACCCTTCCAGTGCTTTGAAACTTGCATACATCAATGGAAAGTTTCTCTCTTCCAGCTAGAGGTTGACATCAATGGCCTTCGATCGAAAGATTTTGTGTGGTGTTTGACATCGAATCATCTATTAACACCATGTGAAATGTACTGTAGTACCTTGAGGATCATCATCATTATTGGTGATACCTCTCGCGTCTATTAACAACTTACATCATTGGCTGGTAATCAGATGATGTCTATCCATGTTCGACCTCATAACATCTTTTCACATGGTTTGGCTTGTACATTGAGTGAAGATTGAATGAGTTTGAAGACACTGGATCTAGTTTCATCCATCCGTGCTGCGATATATTCAGGACTACAAAAGCATCAAATGTACGAAGGCTTTACACAGATGGTCATCCAATCATGGAATCTACAAACGACTGTCTGATCTATGTAAATGTAATGAAAGTTTATAAAAGTTGAGCATAGGAATGCCTCCCTCATCTAATTCATGAAAAAATCATATTATCATGATGTATTGTATTGTAGTTGATGCAGGTCACCTTCCAGTTCGAAACTTCCGATCCTCATGATAAAGCATTTCACCCGACATGGACATTTACAACCTCATGCTTTAGGGGGAAACTGTTATAGACATATTTGGGCACATCAACCTCAATTCACATGTTGATGTATTAGGGCTCATCAACCCCTAAAATAGTTGTTTTATGCCCTAAAGGAACTAAGTCATCTGAATGCCTCATTCCCCAAAAGTTCCATCTCAAAATCGTTCAAAAAGTGCCGAAAATGAATCATTATTGAAAGCCTTGTGTTAAGGTGAGATCATCTCAGGTTCTGCACTGTCAAAGTGAGATGCATCGCAATTTTCCCCTCTAGTAGGTGCGATGGGCAAGGTAAGACAAAAATTTGGGAGAGTTTGAGAGTTGGTTGCTCATGGAAACTTCTAGAAACTTCTCCTGTGCCACTTGCCCTTCTGAATTCACCCAAGGATGACCAAAGGAATTAGGAAACAACCTCCAATTCCCCTCTTTCATGGAACAAATTCCTAAAAATAGAAAGGCATTCATCATCCCCATTGATGACTCAACCTCCTGCAATCATCTATAAAAGGATCTCTCATCCAAGAGATCAGAAGGATGAATTATTCTGAGTTGTAAGGAAGTGCTGCTAGTTTCAGTATTGAGGTGTCAGCATTGTGTTATTGTTTGTTTGTTCTTGTTGATTCATGAGGTGAAGAAGGCTTGAAGTTGGGAGGATGGTGCCGGGTTAGACTTCTTATGGGTTGTAATTCTCCTTGTTATCAATAAAGTTCTTCAAGATTTTTCCCAATTGATTGTGTTAACTGTAAATGCATTCATTTCTTTATCATATTTATGATTCTATGATGTTTATGCTGTGACCTATGATGGATCATTATGCTTTGACAGGTCTTTGTTTCTGTAGTTGTGCAGGTACTCTCCAAGCGTGTTAAGTACAGGGAGGAGTTACGTGATCGGAAAAAGAAGACTGAGATCAAGCAAGGATTCAAGTGAAAGTTACAGGTTGTTCCTTCATAATCTCTTTCCTATCTATCACTCATAGGAAAGAGTGTGAATTTATTTAACTGTTTTTTCTAGGTTAGTTACCAAACCTAGAGGGTTAGTCGTTCGAAAAGACACTAATTTTCCCAGAAATAGGAAGTAGTTCAAATCTTTAGATCTCACCAAGGAGGGGAGAGTACCAAGGGTTTAGTAGAGAGGTATTGTCTCTGTGCTGAAATTACTTATGGAGGTAAGGTGAAGATTGCGACAATCACCAGCAACCTCATCCTGAGAACGGTTTTGTTCACTATAGCACGTGTGTCCGGAACACAAGTCTTGCATGAGGCTTCAAAATCCCAGTTCCAATATGTTATCGCATGCTTGACCCTCACTGTCTTCAACTAGTGTGGAGGCATTTTGGCAAACATGAAATGTCAACTGACCAAGGGGAAGCATGGGCACCTAAATAAATTTGGGTTTGGTTCTATACTGGTGACCTTCTTTTTGGAGCGAGTACCCCTATTCTAGTATAAGTGGGAAGAGGTACTAGATCTTGCCCCCCGAGATCCGAGACTTGTGAGATGGAGCCAACTCATGCCTCGAGGATGTACAGGTCAACATATGCATTATCCACCACATTTCTTCGCTTGGCATGAACGCCAACTGCTCGTGGTAGATGAATACACTTATGCATACACAAATTTTAGGTGGGGTCTAGATCTACCTCTGCCACCAGGTGAACAATGGACCAATGCAGGTAAAAACTTGGTTTTTGGATTTTTTCAAGTTTTATGATTTTTATAAAAGTGTAAACTAAGACTCAACTTATGATAAATGTGTAGATGTGGGACCAAAGACACCACCATGCATGTCACTAATAGCATGACAATCTGCTCATCCGATAGTGGGTGTGGACTACGAGGAAGGGGTTGAACCCTTGGCTGAGATGGAGTGCAATCTTGAGGCAATAACTTGAGGGGTTCCAGATTATGCCACTATCGATGATGTTCCACTGTGTTGGCAAAGACACACTGTGGGAGTTTCTAAGAGACTGTGTTAGCTGCTAGGCTAGGTGATCAGGGCGGTCTCGTGCTATCAGGAGCATCATGTAGTTTGATAGTTTTTCTAGTATTTTACACATTTTGTAGCCTTTGAAAGCCAAGTGTTCCAGAACACTCTATTTTTTTACATTTTGATGTAAACACTCCAATAGATGCGATATATATATGTATATGTATATATGTTATATAGTTCTATCTATATTATATCTATATCTATATATTATAATATTATATATATTATATATATTATTATTATATATATGCATGTTTTATTTCTACTTATGTGTTCATCACATGATTCAGATTTATAAATGACGTAAATTTCTATCAAGAACAAAATTTTCTAATGCATCGGTTAATGTATTTAAATTACGTGGAATATGTTGATATGTAATGTAGTCAAAATTTCTTTCCAACAATATAACACATAGATACATACGCAATATTTGTGGATTTCTCACTGAGTAATGATTGTGGCACTATAGCACAATAGGTTGCAAATCCAACTTGACAATTAAATCCCTAATGCCAAGAGCAACTGCTTCTGTCAAGAGTTCAATAACTGCACTATATTCAACAATATTATTGGTTGTTCGATTAAGGCAGATACCTTGTATTTTAATGAGCTTTCCATTAGGGTCATAGAGTACCCATGCTGTAGAAGAGAGGTTCCATGTGCTACAACAAGCACCATCAGCAAAACAAACGTAATGGACTGATGGCATCTGTAAACCGAGTGGAACACAGGGTAAGTATAAAAACATATGTCTAGAAAGAAAACAAAGACACCAAAAATAAAAAATGCACACTAATTAATTAACACAATAATGTACAAAATTTATTACATGAATTTCACATAGAATAATTTTTGAGATACAACCCATTACGAGGTTGTGATAATGCATTTCCCTCATAATCACATAGTTTATAGGCACCTTTTTGTGAGACACACTTGATGATGTAGGGCCGATGCCACATGGGTTCGAACTTTCCTGCCCCCAATTTATCGTTGGCTTGATCATAAATAAGGACCAAGTCACCCTCAGCAAAAGTGCGAGGAGAAACGGTTTGGTCAAAATGAGCTTTGACTCGCTTCTTTTAAGTTGAGATGACCATTGCAACAATGCAACGAGTCTCATCATGTCTCTCAAGATATAGTAGCTGCTCCTCTTCAGGTGAGGTATTTAGAACAAGTTCGATAGCTAGCTTAAGTGAAGGAATTTTGCATTCGATTAGAAGAGTTGCCTCTAAACTGTACACCAACTAGAAAGGAGTGAATCTAGTGGTTATCTTAGCAGAAGTCCAGTCATCCCAAAGAGATGAGAAGAAAATTAAATGCCAATATTTTATGTGCTTCCAAATGGTACGCTAAAGCATAGTAATCAAAAATTTATTGATTGCTTCAACCTAGCCATTAGCCTATGGATAATAAGGAGTTGAGCTATCATGTCGATGGCCCAACAGAGCGGTTAGCTCTGCCATCATGTGCTGACGAAAATGTGATGCATGGTCAATCACGATAGCTTGAGGAAACCAAAACGTGCTATGACGTGGTTAAAAAGGAATTGAGCAGCAGTATTACCATCAACATTCTATGTAGGCATCACCTGAGTGCATTTTGTAAAATAGTCAACAATGACGATGATATAACCATGCCCCCCAGCTGAGAAAGGTTTACATGTCATAAAATCAATGCCCCATTTGGAAAATGAGCCAACGGTAATTATTGGGTGTAGGGGTGAGGGCAGGTTACGCTACTTGCCATTGAAAATCTGGCATTCATGGCATTTTTGGACAGCTAGAATGCAATCTTTCAAGATAGAAGGCCATAAATAACCGACACAGAGGATTTTATGAGCTGTGGCATATCCAGACATATGACCACCAAAAGCACTAGAGTGGCAATCATTTAATACCCTCTCAACCTTTTCAAGGGTGAGACATCTGCGAAGAACAACGTCAACACTGACCCGATACAATGTATCATTAAGGATCCGATAGGGTTGGGACTGATGCCAAATGCGGTGTTAGTCGGATCGGGACAACTTAGATCAGAAAGTCTGGGTTTGGAGATAAAAAATAATGTCTCCATACCATGGGTCAAGAGTGTTAATCAGAAATAGATTTTCATCGAGTATCTGCTCAGTAAAATTAGCTGGAGTGCTTGTAGATGGAAGAGCAAAAATTAACTCAGTAAAGACGAGTGATTTATTTGATTTCACAGCAGTAAATTCGAAATCAAACTCCTACATGATCATGATCCATTTGGAGTATTTTCCCTCGAGTAATTGAATGGTCAGTATATATGTCATGGGGTTACAATCAGAAATCACGGTGTTTTTCTGTAAAAGGATATAGTGTCGAAATCTTTCGACGTCATGCACTACTACCAAGGCAAGCATCTCGACATGAGCGTATTGAAACTCAATATCAAGAAGATTCTATCTCAGATAATAATCAAGGTGCTTGTTTCCATTGTTGTCGTCTTGAATTAACACCACAACAATAGTGGTATCAGTTGTAGCCAAATACAGGAAGTAATCATGGCAATAATTGGGGGGATATGGTAAAGGAGCACTAATCAATGTGTTCTTTAAAGCATCGAAGGATTCTTGGGTAACTTCATCCCAAATAAAAGGGATCCCCTTCTTAAGTAAGTGAGTAAAACCTTTGGCAATTTCGGCGTAATTAGGACAAAAGGATGGAGAAAATTAGCTTTTCCCTA
Organism: Pinus taeda; assembly: GCA_000404065.3. NCBI lineage: Eukaryota > Viridiplantae > Streptophyta > Pinopsida > Pinales > Pinaceae > Pinus > Pinus taeda. The sequence continues at coordinate 2,712 of APFE030456444.1, read as the reverse complement.
CAGGGTCTACAATTGCAGTAGTGATGGGGGTGGGGGGGGAGATTGATTATAGCCTCAACTTTCAAAGGATCAATCCTGATACCTTCATGAGACACCACAAAACCTAAGAGCCAGCCAAAATCAATGCAAAGCACACACTTGTGTGGACTGAGACGGATATTGTAATGTTGGCATCATAAAAAGATGGCTCTTAAGTGATCTGGGTGGTCACTACATTTAGACTAATGATTTGGTAAGTCATCGAGGTATGGATGAAAAATGTGTCAAATGTCATGAAATGCATAAGACATTGCTCGTTGGAAGGTAGCGCTAGCATTCTTCAAACCGATTTTGTAAGCGAAAGTAGCCTAGGGATAGATAAAGGCCCTTTTATACTGGTCAGTGGGTGAAATGTTAATATGGTTGTAGCCAGAAAAACCATCCATGAACGAAAAAAAATCTCACTCCCAATACATTCGTCGATGATTTGGTTGATGAAGGGAGTAGGATAATTATCCTTAGGACATGCGCTATTAATATCATGGTAACCAACACCAACACATATCGTGCCCTTCTTTTTGGAAACAGGGATGATATTGGATACCAAATTCGTCAATGGAATAAGATAAATGAAACCCGCTTTCAAAATATTCTCTACTTCTACTTTGATAGTAGTAGCCTTTCGAGGGTGCACAGGACAAAGCTGTTGTCAAACAGGCTTAGCACTAGGATAAGTCAAAATCTCATGCACCACTATGGTTGGATTGATACAAGGAATTTCCTCATATGACCAAGTGAAAACGTCTCAGAATTCCTTAAAAAAGATGAGTATAAATCCTGATCTCATCTAGAGAACAAGAAACCCCAATATGATTGTTCTCGAAAATTACCAGTTTAACAGAAATGTTAAGAGGCATTGTAGTAGTGATGTTTCCCATATTACCCTCCAACAAGACTTCATGCACTAAGACATGTGTCTAAAGTGGAGGTGTAGGAAAATGAGAAACGTACGCTTCAAGACTTGGTGCTTGTTATCAAGCCCCATTAGGTGGATATGAGTGTCCTCTGCTTGTTCTTCGGATGTGGATGTCTCAGCATAGTTTTCTTGAAATGGTGGTCTTATTTCAGGGTCATTGCTGACTTTGCTCCCACTAGGATTTTGGTTTCTCCTAAAGTTTGGGTTCCTGTTAGGATTGTTTGGTGGTGCTTCCCATGAGGATTTTCTTTCCACAGATTCTACCCTATCGCCTAACCTCTTCATACCAGAAATTATTGCGTCCAATTTTTGGTCCAAGGCAGAGGGCTCGTCTTTGAAAACAACTCTCTTTTCTGTTTTAGCCCTATTCCTCTTGGCAATCAGGTTTGCTTCAACCGTAACAGCAACTCTCTGAGCTTCTTCGAGGGTTTGAGGGGCTCTTTCTTTCAATGGGTAGGCCATATCTGGGTCAAATCCATCTGGGAATTTGTATAAGGCTAAATCAGGGGGGGGCCTCAAGTTTTGAGGTATTGCATTGTACACATTATTGAACCGAGCACAGTATTCCAAAACTGTCTCTTGGGGACCTCTTCTGATCATGTCATATTCACCAAGTATGTGTAAAGGGTCCTTCTTTTTCTCCCA
>APFE030456442.1:0-13184 GCA_000404065.3 Pinus taeda | reverse complement strand
AAGATGCTCAGTTAGTTTTTCATACCAGGCTCGTGGTGCTTGTTTGAGGCCATACAAGGATTTCACAAGTTTGCATACTTTATGTTCATGTCCTTTTACAACAAATCCTTCAGGTTGGGACATAAAAACATTCTCTTTTAAATCTCCATTCAAGAAAGCAGTTTTTACATCCATTTGATGGACTTTCCAACCGTTCTAAGCTGATAAGGTAAAGAGTGTCCGGATGGTAGCCCATTTTGCTGTGGGGGTAAAAGTCTCCTCATAATTGACCCCTTCCTTCTGTGTAAAACCTTTTGCCACAAGCCTAGATTTGTGCTTGTCAAGTGAGCCATTAGCTTTATACTTGTTCTTGTAGACCCACTTGCAACCAATTGGTTTTGTTCCCAATGGAGGATCAACCAACTTCCAAGTTCCATTCTTTATCAAGGCATCATACTCCTTTTGCATTGCTTCTTTCCATTCATCATGAGAAGCAACTTCTTTGAAGGAAGTTGGTTCAAAATCTGTAGACAAATTGAATTCACAATCATAAGAAACATCCATATCAACAAGTGAATCAGGGTCATCTACATTACCTCCATTTTTCCGGTTTGAATTTCTAGTTCCTGCCTTTCCAACCTCATCAGGATGAACACTTTCAAGTGTCTTTGTCAGCCACTTTGGGGGACCTTTGTCAGATGGTCCAGGGTACTCCGTTGATTGAGTTGGGACTGAATCAAGATTGAGTCTCCCAATTCTGTCAATCACATCACTCAAAGTATCATCCGTTGTTGGAGTTTCATGTAGGGAAGAGAGTGCTTCAAAAGAAGATTCCACATATTGATCTAGTGTAGGAATCCCCCCTTCAAGACGTGGAATCTGATTATCAAATTCTTGAAATGATTTTTCATTTGTGAATCTATCCAAGTGATCAAATTGCCTTTCAACAACATTGTCAGTTTTGGATGATTCAAGAAAGATTACATCTCTAGATACAACAAACTTTTTATTGACTTCATCATAGAGACGGTATGCTTTAGGGGTGTTTGAATAACCCAGGAAGATACAATTAGGACTTCTTGCACCAAGTTTGTTTCTATGTACCTTTGCTATCAAGGCATAACAGGTGGAACCAAAGACCCTGAGATGCTTTACCAAAGGAATGTGCCCATACCACATTTCATAAGGAGTCTTGTTTTTGATAGCATTAGATGGACTTCTATTCTTTATATATACAGCACATAGAGCTGCATCAGCCCAAAACATCATTTTTACATTTTTGAAGAACAACATGGAGCGTACCATATTTAAGATTGTCCTATTCATTCTTTCAGCTACACCGTTCTATAGGGGATTACAAGGCATAGTTGTTCGATGTTTGATCCCATGTTGGTGAAGATAGTTTTCAAATTCATTTGAAGTGTATTCTTTTCCATTATCAGTGCGAATAGAGCCAATATGAGATTGTGCATCATTTTCAATCCATTTATGAAAATTCTTGAATGTTTGAAAAGCATCAAATTTGTTCTTTAATAAATAAACCCAACACATTCTGGTGTAGTCATCAATAAATGTCATCATATATTTATTTCCATTTGCAGAAGAGACAGGCATTGGACCACATAAATTTGAATGAATGAGTTCAAGTTTTCTATGTGCTCTGGAGTGTGAATCATGAAAGGACTGTTTGCTATGCTTTCCTAGTATGCAAGCATCACATTGCTTAAGCTTTCTAGGAATTGTAGGCAAACCAGAAACACCATTTTTCTTCAAGAAGCGGAGGCTGTCATAGTTCAAATGTCCAAATCTAGCATGCCATAATAAACTTGATGGAAGTTTGCCTTCTTCATAATGAGAATTGTATGAGAAATGTTGTGCACGAGCAAAGGTACCCTACAGCTTGAGAAGCCTTTCTTCTTCTATCCCCGTCATGACAAGTGAGTGGTCAGATGCTTTTATCACCTCAAGCTTGCCATCAAACATATGAATGGAGTGACCTTGCTGGCGGATATGGACCAAGGACAACAAGTTTCTTCTCAGCTGTGGGAGATATAGAACATGATGCAGAAGAAAGTCTGGAAGACTAGGCACTTTAAGCCTGACTGTGGCAGGCCCTGATGGCTTGAGTTTTAATTGGTTTGCAAAGTATATTGCTCCATCAACATTGTCAGTAAATTATTCAAAAAAATCTTCTCTATGAGTCATGTGGCAAGTTGCTCCTGAATCAAGCAACCAATCATTTTTGGAAGAAGCAAGTGAAGCATTAAATAAGTCTTCATTTACTCCAATATTACATTGTGCCACAACATAATGAGCAGATTCAGGTGCTTTACCTTTGTCTCTGTCATTATTTTTACCTTTGGGTTGGTTTCTTTGCTGCTCAATTTTGTCCCAAGGTAACTTGCATGTGGAGGCATAATGTGATCCATTTCTTTTGCAGCGTATGCAGTGAAAATCTGACTTTTCTCCTTGAGAGTGTCTGCCCGCCCTGCCTCTGAAATATATTCCTCTTCCTCTTCGACCACCTCTTCCTCTGGAAGAATCTTGGGCAAGATTCTTTTCAATGTGAGCAAGGCACGCAGCCTCTTCAGAAGATTCAGGAGATGTCTTCTCTCCAAAAACTTTCTCTCTTTCAGCGATTTTTTCACAAGGGAGTCAAAGGTAATATCTTTGAGATTTCCATTGCTTGTAATGACTCAAGATAATTGGAATAAGTAGGATAAAGTGCCTTGAGAAAAGCGATTAGAGGAATATACAGTTCAACCTTAGTGCCTTTGATATCATGCATTATAGATTTTACTTTGGATGCAAGAGCAAGAGGATCATTATTTTGTAATTCAAGGGTGAAGAGTTTAATCATGAGTTGAACAACTTCAAGTGCAGAGTGTGAGTCATAGAGTTCCTTCAGCTTTTGTAAGGCTTCAAATGCATTTGAAAACGGCGAAATGTGTCAACTCACCTCTTCACTTACTGATGCTACAATCAATGCATAGGCTTTGTTGTTCTCATTTTCCCAAATGGCGAGCTCCTTGTCTGAGGTAAGCTGGACTGGCACTTCGTCTCCTTCTCCAACACGCACTCCTTTCCATAGCTCATTAAAAATGAAAGTGTGTTGGATTTTCCATGACCATTCAGGATAATTCTCCTTGCTAGTGAGAACTATTCCCACAATAGATATGATTGAATGCATATCATTATACCAACAACGTTCAACCTGGTATCGCCTTCTTTCACTCGCATACAAGAGTTTGACGTTTAAGAGATGAACGACGGAGAGATGAACAATGTTAAGAGATGAACGGCGGAGTGAGCAGAGGAGATGAATGGAGGAGGGCCGTCGATAGTAAGCGATCAACGGTTATCGCAAGCAAAACAAGTCGAGGCGATAACCACGGCTAAAGGCGGATTTCGGGTTACAAGCGGGATTTCGGGCGGATAAAAAACGGTAAGTGGTATTGAGAGGGGAGCGCCCAATTCCACTAAGCGATTGACACGTAGCGACTAAGGGAGAGAGAAAAACCGCTCGAATCGAGCAGGTAACTCTCATGCAACTAATGCACCCGAAATCGCTACAAACTGTCGGATCTGGAGGTTATGATCAACGGTGGAGATTAAAAGGCACTTTTCAGGTGAGTAACCGCCGTGCAAGTGGTCCCCCCCAAAATCAATGTCAGTCGTTGGATCTGCGGGTTGAGATCAACGGTGGAGCATGAGCCAGATAAAGTGAAACCTCAGGAACTGTGTCTGAGCGGGTTTAATGAAGGGTATGATCGCATCGCAAACATGCAGCGGTATTGATCGGGGCAAGAGATTTGCGATATGCGATTAAAAAGCGGACTCGATGATATTTATATATATGAGTTTATAATACTTGAGATCCGGCTCAAGGGAATACGAAAAAAGGATATATGTGAATACGAAAAAGGATATATGGTTCTTCAAGGCGAAAGGGTATATATACCATACTCAAAGCAAGAGGAAATCCAAGTCATTACAGCACCTTCGGCTTCAATAGCTAGCTCTAATGCAACGCACTTCAACGAATGTATTAAACGATAAATGAGATTTCGTAGGGATTTGACAAAGATGTCAGCGTACAAAATATGCAAAACAAAGGCAAAACATAATAGGAATTACAAATTAAAAAGGAAGCCAAAAAAAAGTGCCTGCTCTGATACCATGTCAGACCAGGAGGTAACTCCTCAAATCAAAACTCATTTTATTCATTCAGGTTGTTCATTATTATATACAAGAGCGAGTGATTGTTTGGTTCATCTCCCAATGACTCTCTATCTTCTCTATTATTTACTTACATTAATTATAGCTGTACACCCAATCCCTCTGATTAGGTGTCAACAGAATTGAAGGTTTTTGGAGTGCTATATCAGCAAGTGAGTCAAGTGTACTTTGTTCAAGGAAAGATTGCTAGTCATAGGTTGTTGACACTAAGCCCTAGTTGTGTCCTTGTATCAGGGTTGTATGTAAGGGCCATGATCCGTAGAATAGGAGCCATAAGTTTTTTGTATTAAGATCCGTGATATAACAAGTTTTGGGTTAAAAATGGTCATGTGCACGAGATTGATTCACTGCTATATGTTTTCTGTTGTGCAAGGTGCTTGTGTTGTGGCATTTGAGTGTGTTTGTGATCGTGATCTTAGACTCAAACATGATTCTTAAGTGTTGTGGAAAAATCAACAAAGCTAGCTGCTATCTAGTTGTTGCAAAATGTTCTATAAAAAGCTAGCCTCCCCTCATTGTATCATGGTTATTGTCAATTGAGATAAGTTATCATAATAAATAAATCACTTCTTTGCAAGCCCTTGTACAAATCTTGTTTATGCACTGCGTGGAGTGAATATTGTTTGCATTCTTTTTCTTGTGTGTTTTGGGTTTTTATTTACTCTAACTATTCTTGGTGATAAATAAAATTATACTAAAGCTAACAATTCTTTCCATTGAGGGGTTATCTAGTCAAGTGGAAAGGGCCAACTAGGGGGCAACTCCACTTGAGTTTTCTTGTTTTGTAGGTGAGTCAATCCAAGCAATCAAACCATCTCTAAAGGGGAGCTTCGATTTGTGTATGGACTCGTATTCATCACACACAATAGTTAAAGGTTGAAGATACCACTTTGAGAGAGCTTGCTCCTAAGTGAGTTTGAAAGTCACCAAAAGAGTTAAGTTAATAGTGGGCGTGATTTTTGTACAAGACCAAACCCACTCCCTTAGGCTCAACCGGCTATGTCAATTTAAAAGGGTGTCAATTTTGTACTCAGTATTTAAAAGGGAACAGGTATATCCAACAACCATTTTCTATTCAAAAAGCCAAAAAAAATAAAAATTGAAAAGTAGTTTAGGTTATTTAGCTTGCTGATTTTTCATTGTTTATCCTTCTAGCAAGCAATTCTAAAAAACTTGAGCATATTGTTAAATCTAAACAAGGATAGGTACAAGTTCCATTTCAAGGTTATTTTACACTTATATCTAAGTTTTGGATTTTATAGATCTGAAGATTACATTGTATCAAATGAGATTTGCTATGTTGCATGAAACGGGGAGATAGGTACGAGTTTCCGAAACGGGAAGCGATACGAAACGCAACCTCCCCAAATTTTGGAAACAGGGAAACGCGAATATATATATATATATATATGTATATATGTATATATATATATATTGAAAATTTTAATAATATATATTTATATATATGTACAATCATAAAGCATAAATGATACATTATAATTTATTACACTTAAACATTAAGATTTAATTTACATCACATTTACTCATGAATGATCACATAATGAAAATACAAATATTGGAATATCCAAAAGCAACCTTTATTATATATCCAAATCTCAAAATCAACCTTTATTTATATTAATATATGAGGCTGCAAGAGAGAGATCCAAATAAGGATTTTCTGCATCCACATCCCATTCTTTAGAAGGACCACTGTTTTATTGGGAGTCTCCTCATACATAGTCAAATGACCTTAGTGCTCTTGATTAAATACAAGTTTCATACCCTAGTACCCTACATGATCTTGATTATTGGGAGTTTCCCCTGCATAGAGGGCTTGGTTCTTTTGATTAAATACAAGTTCCATACCCTAGTACATGATAAAATCCAATGGAAACATTGCAATCCCCCCAATCCTGAAATCCTGAAAAACAAATAAGTCTGCTGGATTTTGAGTGATCTAAAATTCTACTTTCTCCATATGAAATCCAATGAGGGCGAAACCACTCTCAAACATCCTGAGTCATTTTATGGTAATGTTAAAAATTTAAGTAAAAGGATGAAAATGAAAAATAAAGGAGAATATCACTTTTACTTTAAGAATTTAACATTACCATGAACTGCATATCAACACCAGGGCAAAAGTTTACTTTTATAACTTTAGACAGGCATTTAGAAGCAACTAGAAGTCACTAGGATAACCTAAAAATAAATTAGAAAACAAACTAAATTTAAAAAAAAAAAAAAAAACACAAGTAAAAAGCTGAAAACTGAGTCGTAACGGCCCTAAAACGCGTTTCAGGCGTACTGGCCACGTTTCAGTTTCGTGAAACGTGGCAGTACAGCCTGAAACGCGTTTCAGGGCCGTACCAAACACGTTTCAACGTTTCGTACACGTTTCCGTACGGAAACGCCCCCTTGCCCTACGTTTCCTGCAACATAGGTTTCAAGTTTTGGGGCTCCTAAGTCCAGATCTACCTTCTCCTAACCCAACACTAGTTCTATTGGGCCTAGTGCTAGCCCTCATTGGCCCTAGATTCCCTTGCTCCATTTATGATTTGAATATTTGATTTTCTGAAGCTAATCATTGGTGGGTTTTTGCAGAAAATTTGGTAAAAATTTGTATTTCAGATATTGAAATTATTTTGGTGACATGGGCAAGTGATCTTCAAGGCCTAGGGCCTAAGGGTTTGATCTCTAAACCATCTTTTTCCTCACTGTTTGCTACAGCAGTCATATACCTTTCTAATAGTGGTGAAAAACACATCTAAGTGGTTTGAAATTAACTAAAAAATTGCTAAATACATTAACAAGTCATTTATGTTTGATGTGTATCAAGAATTTGGCCTAGATCTACATTTTGGGTCACTATTATCTCTGAATAATTCTATTTTTGAAGTCTGAAATATAACAGTGGAAAACTTTCACGTGGGTTAACCTAAAATCAATTCCTAAGTTGTCTAATACATTAAGGAATTAATTTTTTGAGTTGGGCATTCATCATTAGGCTTATTTCATGTTTTAATTGCTAGTTGTAATAAGTATATCAGATATGATATAATTCTGGAAATCACATCACAATAGGCTGAAATTTTTTGATAATTCATGTGGGCAAGTTTGGAAAAATTTCGGTAAATTTTTGGCATAAAGATATCATTGATAGGTCACTGTTTTCATTGTCATATTGCTGTTGTCATAAAGTTTTCCTTACTGCTGTCCTAAAAAATAATTTCTGAAAATTAAGTACTTTGTCATGGAATTGTGATAAAAAGCATATCCTTTGTTTCATAAACTGAGTATTTTTTTGAGCATCTGTTGACATTGATATCGAATTGCAAAGTTGTTTTTGTTCTCTTTGAGCTAAATTGTATCAAAAAGATTTGAAATAATCTGGTGTTTTAACTATAGTATCTTCAAGAGTTCATTTTCTAAGTCTTCATCTAAAAAGAGGCGAACATTTCAATTGGGTAATTGAGGGCTTTTGCAACATAAGTGTTTTCCCATTCTCGAGTCTAACTTCATCTCATTTTCCGGTGCATTTGCATATAAGTTAGCTTTGCATACATAAAATTTACTTCCAAGCATAAACTTGGTCAGTAGACAAATAGATCTCCATACGTCTTTTCTTGAGAAGCCTATTGTAATAGTACTTAAAACGATGACTTTGCAGTCATCAGAGCCAGAGTTCTCTGCAGCACCGGAGGCACCGAGTATGTTAGAATTTCAAGAGAGGTATCGTTAATCACACCTTAGTGTGCTTCTCCTGATCTTCTCTCTGCCAATTACTACGAAATCAAGCTCAACACAGAAAGGATTGAAGGGTTCACATTTAAATAGGCATTTAACTAAAATTAACCAGGATTCTTGTATCTCACATTAGTTTTAGGATCTGCATTTCATATAAAATAGTCATTCATCTAAGCAGCAGTTACTAATCGATTACTTGGTCTTAATTTCCATAGCAAGATCGTTGACTCCATAAGGCACTGGTATCAATCATTTAAAATCTAATCAAATCCTATAAGTCTTGCTAAATCTTAATCAAGTACTTGATTGCTTCATTGTGTCTCCCGAACTGGTTGGTTCCCAACTAGTTCTTCTTCATTCCACTTTTCCATAGGGTCTTCCCCCCTTAGCCTGTTGTAGGGAGACAGCTTAATGGAGAGATTGGGGATCAGGGTGACAGCCCCCGATCTGAGCCGTTGTCGCAGTGCCTAGACATTCTATGCGGCAACACTCCTATGAGTTGACGATACTCAGAAGCATTTCCTAATTCAAGTCCAGTAGCACTACCACATAACTTCTTAAAGTTAAGTTCCATCGGAGTAGTCACAGGCTTGTTGTCCACCATCCCAAATCTTTCCAATATCTTCACAACATATTTTCCTTGAGAGGAAAATTTCACCTGGCATTTGCCAGACCTCCAACCCTAGGAAATAGTGCATCAATCCTAGGTCCTTCATCTCAAATTCAGAATCCAAGTCCCTCTTACATTTGATAATGAGAGAGTCTGCACTTCCATCAGCTCCATGCTTGATTTTGTAGAGCTACTTAAAAGAGACAACCAATTTGTCTTGGGGTCTATGGACCACATCCCAGACATCATTCTTCATAATTGACTTGTATTCTTCATTCATAGCATCCTTCCATACTTGTTGCTTCACGACTTCTTCAAATGATGAAGGCTCATTTTTGAATGATAGAGCTCATGGCGATCAAATATCCTTGATACATGTTCGGCTTCATGCTTTCACGGAAAGTCCCCCTTGGTGCAATGTGTCTCTCGGCATCTTCGAGAGTCTCCCTAAGCCATGAGGGTCTCCTCTTAGAGGAGGGCTCTTGGGGAGGAGGATCAATAGGATCCATAGGTTCATCAACATCAGGCATTGTCTCGTCCTCTTTTTTCATGTTGTTTTCCGGTGTCAGCTTCTTTGTCCTTCCTTGGAATAGGAAGGTTGTTGATCTTGTTGAGGACCATATCTTCGTTAAAGGTGACATCATGACTTATCTCAACTTCCCTTTGACTAGCCACATAAATTCTATAACCCTTAGAATTTTCACTATAGCCCACAAAGATTCCTTTCTTCCCATATGCACCCAATTTGCTTCTTTTCTCTTTCAGCACATGAAAATATACGAGACTTCCAAAAATTCTAAAATGAGAGACATTGGGTTTCTTACTAGTGAACATTTCTTCGGGTGTCTTGGAGTCTAATGTTAGATAAGGGCATCGATTTTGAACATACACGGTGGTATTTGCAGCTTCAGCCCATAGGAACTTCGGAAGGCCTTGATCATGAAGCATGGCACGAACTGCTTCTACAATAGAACGATTCTTCCTTTCAGCCATACCATTCTACTCAGGAGTGTATGGTGTTGGTCTCCCTTTTAATGCCAGCTTCTCTGCAATAATCTTGGAATTCATTAGATTCGAACTCCGTCCCATTATCAGTCCTCAATATCTTGATTTTCTTCTCGGATTGGTTTTCGATCAAGGTTTTGAAATGTCGGAACCGGGTGAACACTTCATCCTTTTTCAAGAAGTAGATCTAGGTCTTGCGAGAATAATCATCCGTAAAGGTGAGATAATATAAGTATCCTCTCAAAGAGTTTATGGGCATCCTACCAGGTATGTCAGAGTGGATCAATTTCAATATATGTGTGGTCTTCCTATTACTTGAGGGGAATGGTCCGCATGTAAGTTTTCCTTCGACACATCCCGGACATACACCTTCATGCTCTACTTTGAACTCAACCATACCTATCACCATCTGTCTCACATCAGGTAGGGCCTTATAATGAAGATGGGCAAACCTCCAGTGCCATAGTTCAGATTGTAGAGATGTGTCACAAGACATGGCTCCCAATGAACTTCCTCCAAATTGATATAAAGTGTCAACCCTAAACCCAAGAGTAAAAACATCTTTAAAATTTCTTTTCCAAACACGTAACTTTCCATCGATGAATGCCACCTTGAATCCTTTGTCCTCTATAGCTGAAATGGACACCAGGTTCTTCTTGAGATCAGGTACATATAATATTTCTTGCAAATGAATAGTGTTACCTTGATTCAATTGAAGGGTATCATTCCCTACTCCTTTCACAGGATAGGTGGCATCGTCTCCAAGGATGATCTCCAAGTTTGTCTCATTGTCTATCAGATTAGAGAGAGCTTCCTTGTATCCGGTGAAGTGCCTTGAGGAACCACTATCAATTAGCCAATTCCCCAAAGAGTTCAGAGGAAAGGTAGTGGAGAGGGTTGATATAAGATAGTATTCCTTTTGCTTATTGTTAATAACATTTGATTCTTCATAACTGGAGTTCCTTGCTTTCTTGGAGGGTTGACCATTTCCATGATGTCCCGCATTCCTTTTTCCTTTGCCATTGTACCTGCCATTCCTTTGATTGTTGTTGTTGAAGTTGCCCCTGGAATGATTGTGATCATCTTCATGTGACGTGTGCCTTCTATTTGGACACTCCCTTGCATAGTGGCCAAACTTATTGCAAACAAAACACATGCCCTTCCTTCCACCCTTAGATCCAGGCTTTCCATTGAAATGCTCCTTTAGACCCTGCATTTTTTCTCCTTTTGGCAATGCGCAGAGAAAGCAGTGGGGTTGCCTCTATTAGAAGGCATTTCTTGCTCTACCATTCTTGTCTCTTCTTGAATGCATTTTGACATCAATTCTTCAAACCCTGGAATTCGACCATTATTGAAAATAGTGGTTCTAAATATATACCACTCGGGTGGGAGTCCTCCAAGGGTAGTGATAGTAAGTTCCCTGTCAGGAATGACCTCTCCAATCGAAAGTAGATCATTCTTGATCTCAGTGATCCTTAAGAAGTAAGATTGAATATCCTCATCCTTGCCCTTCTTAATATCCTTCAACTTATTTTTGAGAAATAAAATTTGATTTGCATCACTAACCTTGAACCTGTTGACCAACTTGTCGTAGATCTCCTTAGAGGTGTTTAAATCGAAAATGTAGGCCACCAGACGCTTGTCAATGGAATCTTTGATAATGTTCTTTGCTTTGACTTCAGCCTTATTGTACTTATTCTTCGTAGCAGCTAGTGCATTTGAATAAGGTTCAGGGATTTTCCCCTTCACATAATCCAACACTTCTTGTTCTTCTAATGTCAGATCAAGAGACATCTTCCATCCATGATAGTCAGACTTTTCATGGAGCTTGTCTTCAACCGGGAAATGGGATGAGGAACCCATTAAGCCTTTTGTCCTTGTCCAACTCTCTTTGATGATTGCTCTTTCACTCTTTCTTGGGCTGTCTTCACCTCACCTCTGATAACATGTTAATTTTAGGCAAAATCGTATGTTCTATGCTTTAGAGCAATTTTACTTCAATTTCTTTAATAGCCCAGTATCAATATTCATATTAGCAATCACATCAACATGATAGTAAAATGCAGATAGAACATAAATATAAACAGTAGAGGACAAACCAAGATAAGAGGACACAAGATGTGGCACCAGCGAGGGACAAACCCCAATGTGGGGAAACCCTTGATCAAATCTTCTTATAGTCTTCAATAGTTTAGCAGAGAGAGATAGTACAATTTACAAATATGATATTTTGTAACATCAGTAAAACAGCCCTAACCAGAAAAGTCAACGCTGGTCAACAGGGCAAATTTGACCCTCAACAATTTGGTCAACTTCAGTCAACTTCTGCCTCCAAACAAGAAGATGAATCGGCCATCAAAACAGCCCAAAACAGTGTAGTCAAACCTGGTCAAACGGCCAACCCTGCGGTCAGCCCTAGTTACAGTCAACATTGGTCAAAGTCAACATTTGACCTCGATTTCTGTGCCTAGAAATGCAGCCTGCCCAAACAAAAATATCTCACCCAAAAACGTATTCAAACATGTCAACGCTGCTAGTCAACGCATGGTCAAATTTCACCCTCCTGAAATTTTGGACGTGTGGAGAGAGAGAAGCCCATAAATCCACACCCAATCAATGAGGAGAGAGAGAAAGAAGTGTGAAGATGAGTGTATCCAAATGAGGCTAAGGCATCATGTATTTATAGCAAACGTTGAGGATGAATAGACGTGACTGTTGGGCTTCTAAGCCTAACATAAGTTTGTTGGTCGAGTTTGACAATTTGTCCATAATCAAAATAAATTCATAAATTCAATTGTACATGTCAGAATCAGTTGATCTCTAGATCAATCCTAGACCTCTCGGAGAGAGGAATCCAAGAAAATATCAGTTGTCATAAATAAGATGACCCATGTGGAGTTTGGCCCTAGTTGCCAATTTTAACACTTTTACTGACCATTTGGCTTTAGGGATGGTATTTCACGGGAAACCTTGATTTGGTTGCGTGGTCCCACTCCCTTATCCGCATATATTACCCCCTTCCCACTCATTATTACCCCATTCATCATTCCTCCATTGGGTCCACATAGGGTTGGCTTTCCCCTTCTCCTTGCCCACACCTTGGGTTAGGCCTAGTGATGCCCCGGAGTGGATGCAGCTAAAAAGAAAGGTAAAAGCATAATTGGCCACATTCAATAGGAAAATGTACCACAAAATACAAAAGATGGTTGGGACAAACACATTTAGCACGTGGGCAAAAGCCAATACACGAGCTTTACCCCATCATCATGGCCATCACCCTGGTTCCAACAAGTTCTATGAGCCTCCTTCATCAAATAGGAACACATGATTGTCCCAACCCCTGGTGGGCAATGAACCGCCCTATCTTAAAAGAGGGTAATTACTGCTATACCTCACACATCATGCTCTTACCCCTTTAGCCCGGAGCATTTAATCAAAGAAATATCATAAAAAGGAAAAAGGCATATAAAGAAGGATGGAAAAATCAAGGTCGGGGCACCTCATCGTACCACGATTGCCCCCTCCTATACATTATAGATCCAAGTGTGGACTTTCCTTTTATTAGCTACCCTTGTACCCGAGCATGTGGTCCAGGGTTTCCCCT
>APFE030456440.1:73677-84518 GCA_000404065.3 Pinus taeda | reverse complement strand
CTTGATCGCACACATGCGACTCAATGATCGAAGCTCAAATCCTTAGGCTGCTCTGTTACACCTCTTACTCAATATTGCCATTGAGGAATGCAGTCTTCACACCATATGAGATCCTTCCAAACCAGCTATGCGATAGGCCAACATCGACTTGATAGATAGTACCTTCCCTACAGGAGCAAAAGTCTCATCATAGTCAATCCCCTCGACCTGTGAGAAACCACGGGCAACAAACCTTGCCTTATGTTTCTCCACACTACCATCAACAGCATGCTTTACCTTGTAAAGCCAACGGGAACTCACGACTGACTTGTTCTCCTGTCTTGGAACAACATCCCAAACACTGTTCCGAACTATGGAGTCATACTCCTCCACCATAGCATCAACCTAAACCGGCTGTTGCACTGCTTCCTTAAAGGAAGATGGTTCGGTCTCTACACATTCCCCAACAAGGATCATGTAACCAGTGTACCACTCAGGTGACCGCCTCTGTCTGCACTGAGAAGATGGTTCTCCCACATTCTCTCTCGCATCTGACAACAAATTGTCAGCTTCTCTCATGCGCTTTCGTCCATCTCTGGAAGACTCTACATGAGTGGATGTCTCCGCTCCTGAAACCTTTGCATGCGGCTGCTCCACATCAGTCTGAGGCTCCTCCTCCTTAGGAACCAAAAGTTCCTCCTTTGCCTGCATCTTGAGCTCCCTTTCAAGGGAAACTTGCATGACCTTCAGCTCATCGAACTTAAGATCTCTGTGAACCACTGTCCTCTGACTGGTAGGCAAATACACCCAATAGTTGTGGGGAGTATCAGTGTACCCCACAGGTATCCCCAACTTTGTTGTCGGCTCTAGCTTCTTCCAGACATCCTTGGTCATAAGGAAATAAACCGATGAGCCAAAGATCTTGAAGTGACTCACATCTAGTCTCTTCCTAGAGAAAGCTTCCTCTGGTGTCTTCATCCCAAGTATGCGATGCGGGCCTCTGTTATGCAAGTAAACCGTTGTGTTGCATGCCTCAGCCCACAAATGAAGTGGTAGGCCTTGGTCATGGAGCATCACCCGAGCTGCTCCCACAATCGTTCTATTCTTCCTTTTGGCCACCCCATTCTGCTATGGGTTATGGGGTGCTGTCAACTCCCGTTTAATTCCTTTTGCAGCACAAAAGTCCTTAAACTCTTGAGAGACATACTCTCCACCATTGTCACTTCGCAAGGCCCTAATCTTCTTCCCTGATTCTTTCTCAACCAAGGCTTTGAACTCACAAAACCTTGAGAAGGTTTGATCCTTCTTCTGCATGAAATAGATCCAACATCTACGAGAAAAATCATCAATGAAAATAACATAGTACCTTTGTTTAGTGGTGGAGGCTGTTGAGAATGGTCCACACACTTCTGTATGAACTCGCTCCAAGATTGCTTCAGCTCGACTGTCTCGATCATGAAAGGAATATTTTTCATACTTACCCAAGGTACAACCTTTGCATGTGTCCACTTGCTCAAGTTTACCTTTGGGAAGTCCGGTAGAAATCTACTGCATTATCTTCAAGGCCCCATGATGCAAGTGGCCCAACCTTATATGCCATAACTCGCTAATATCTTGGCTTTACACCAATTCTGCTTTGGAACTCAATGCAATATAGTCATCTACCTCCAGCTTGTAAAGATCCTTCACTTGAATCCCAATCCTCTTGGTCTGACACGTGGCTATGTGTCTCAGGAACGTCTTTCCTTTATTGAAGACTACATCATAGCCTTTGTCTTCCAACATCGCGTCCAATACCAAGTTTTTCTTCAGTCCAGGCACATACTTTACATCATCCAGGGTGAGAGGAGCCCCATGCTCCCTCTGAAACACAACCATACCTTCACCTGAAACACGGTAATTTCCATCATCGCCCATCTCGATGCGCATCTGGAGGTCTTTCTCCTCCAAGGTACTGAATAAACTCTTGTCGCCAGTCATGTGGAATGAGGCTCCACTGTCCAGGTACCAAACACAACCCACCATCGACGAAACCATGCATGCGATGAGGGTAAAATCCAATTCGAACTATGAGGCTAGTGCCTCACCATTTGATCCTTTCGAGGATCTCTTCTTGGATTTCTTCAATGTACAATTTGTTGCATAATGGCACACCTCATGACAATTAAAGCATCGCACTTTGGATTTGTCAATCTTCTTCCCTCCACGGGAAGAACTCGATTTGGAATGGGAAGCCTTCCCTTTCCCTTTCCTCACCTTACTCGCTAAGGCTAGATTTTCTTCATCATCATGCTTTGATGAAGAACAATCTCTGGTGCTTCTCCTGATCTCCTCCTGCATCAAATCTGACCACAATCATTCCCAATCAGGTAGTTTCTCTCTTCCATTCACTGAGTCTCATTAGCTATGTTAGCTTTTAGGAAGATCGAGGAGAGCAAGACTCACCATATCATCATCAGTTGTCGTGATTCCTACACTTCCAAGCTCATCTCTGCAAGTGGTGAGATTGTTCAGATATGTCGAGATCGTGTCGCCCTTTTCACACTTGATTTTCCGAAGCTTGTCTTTCAGCACCAGCTTCCTCTGGTCACTACTGTTCTGATATAGATCCTTCAATTTCTTCCACATTGAAAACAGAGTCTCCTTCCCATGGAGACTCGAGACAATATGGCCTCAAACTCCCTCCAGAAGAATCCTCCTCGCTCTCGCCACACATTTCTTCCATTCCGCCAATTATTGGGAATTAGCTACTGCTGGGTTGGTGACTTCTTGATCCATGAAATCCTTCAAACCATTGTCCTTTAATACCGCTTCCATGCGATCCTTCCAGGATATGTAATTCGAGTTTCCATCTAGGGCATACTCGAGTCTCAAGCCAATGAATGCCATTGGTGAACTTTGAGATTTGATAAGAAATCGATTATGTACCTACAATCAAGAACTTCAAACTTCGAACTTCTCCCTTCTTTGTATATTGTTCTCCGCTTTGATCACCTTTGCTCCGATACCATTTAGAAATTCTCACTGTAGATTAAATTGATTATGCAATGTACTAAAGCAAAATACTTAATCTACTTCTATAATCAAACTTGCGGAAGCTTAATCGATTTTGAGCAAGATCAAACATAACACATATAACAGAGAAGAAGATTCAATCACACATGAAACACAGAAGAATACTTTGGGGAAAGCCTCAGCGAAAAACCCCGCTATCTGTGTTATCATACAAGTGGAAATATCTCAGGATTGTACAAAGCTTTAGCTCACATGCTATCCAGCTCTCAGTACAATCCCTCACTGCTGCTCATAGACAAAATAGACAACACATATGCCTTCCTTCAGTCCTCCAAGCCTCCTATTTCCTTACGCAGTGTCTCTGGGTCCTCTAGCTGCCACTGGTGTGTTTCTCACCTCACACACTCCTCTGACCTCTGTAGTAACTGCGCAATCCTCAAGGAATGAATTCCTTCTGCATGTAAGAGATATTCTCATGGCAATATTCTAGCAACTGATAGTACACTGTCCCTGCATTTAATCTGAATTGGGTCTCTGTCTGAATTGACATGCATGAGTTATTTATGAGAGAATTTTCAGTTATTTGGAGAACACTAGTTGCATGCATGAATGCATTAACTGACTGAACTCACAATTAGTTCCACAAAATTTTTGGAACTAATTTAACTGGACTTAACTCAGTTAACTGAGTTAACTAATTACAACTCAAATACAACTCATCCTTGTCTCCTTAATTAAGGGATAACTTTCTCAATCAAAGGGATAACTGTTGCATGTCTTCACAAAGACTTCATGTTTGATTTTCACCAACTAATTAACTCAAGATGAATTAATTAATTATTTTTCGAACAACTGGTGAGACTAAATTTGAATTTTAATTCTCATTTTTAATTCAAGGACAAATTAAAATTGGAATATATCCTGAAATGCTATCTATAGCAATGCTATTTTTAGCATTTCTTGTTGCTATTTTCAACAAAAAAGACCCAGTTGAGACTAGAGTGCAGGGACATTTGTACTATTTGTTGTATAATTTTTTGAGTTGTAGAGATGGTGCATGCAATCGGGAACTGAACTAGAAGGGATTGCCACAATTATGGATGAGGAATTTCCCTTTAAATACGGGCTAATTCTCTCAGGAATTGTGCAAAGAATTAGAAGCTTGGTGGCTTGGAAATTTGGCTAAGTATTGGCCAAATGAAGTCATCAAGCGGAGGATAGGAAATACTTGTGTAGGTTAAGCTCAAGGTTGAGCAGAGCATATTGTATTCATCTGAATTCTTTGACCAAGGCTGCAAGGAAATAGGGAGCTTGGAGAGTAGAGAAGAGGCCTGTATTTGGATTGAACTTGCTTGTGAGTTAGGAGATTGATTTTACTAAGTGTTGGGATTGTTCTTGAGAGAACAAGCATTGTAATCTCATCTTGGATTTCTGATTAATGCAATACAGATAGTGGCGTTTTGAGCTGTGGCTTTCCCCAGATATTTATTGTGTTATGTGCCATTGATTTGTATTCCTCTTTTCGATTATTGTTATGCTTGATCGTTATGTGCTTCTGTTGTAAAGAGTAGAAGTAGATTCTTGTCTCTTGTTTTAGTAGATTACACGAGCTTGTGAATCTACTGGAAATTCTACAAGCACAAGTAGAAATTTTGCAATTTTGACAATGAGACAGACAGAAGGAGTTGGAAAATAGCTATAGTCAACAACAAATTTCCTTCAAAGTTTCAACAAACAACCAAATTTGTCCAGAACTCCTATTTTCTAGTTTCTATTTCAGTAATATATGTAATTTTGTTAGATATGATTTTGTAATCGATTCCTTTTGGAATCTGAAGTTAGTTCAATAGGAAGTCTCTAAATATGTTGTAATAAGACTTAGTAAGGGTTGGATTATGTATGAAGAAAAGTGCTATGCATTAATGTAAGTTGTGGATTATACTCAAAGTGATCAATTTTCAGAAATACAGAGGCAGTTTTGTTCCAGGATTCTTGTGTCAAACAAATGGTGATGTGCTTTCTTATGATAAATTGTTTTCCTTTCTCAATTTCCATATGAATTTCCCTTTCATGATTGTTGCAAGAAGATTAAGAGTTGAATTTACTTAAATGTACTCAACTCTAGCTTGTTAATAAACAATCTTAATGTTTTCTTTTGAGATTTAAGTATAGAATTCATCTCTGTATGCTCTATATTTAAATTGATCCTAAATCTGATTCATCTCATTCACACTATAAATGTATTAAAGGATACAAGAGTTTTCCTACCCTGCCCTGTTACAACTACTTTGTAAATATGTGATTGATTACTGAAAACCCTTATGACTCCATACCCAATGGACTTTTCTTGCATCTTTCAACCAAACTTTTCAAAAAACACAACTCGAACTTAATTACTTAGCCTAAGATCTTAAAAAAAAAAATCTAAATCATACAGAGAGAGCCCTCTCTGAAGCTGGAAGGGCTAGATCTCAACTTTAAAAGTGGTTTGTGGTTACCTCCCCAATTTCCTCCTTGGCATAGGAAAATTATGGAGTGATAACATTTTAGCGACCATACTGGGGAAAATTTTTCAAATACAAAATATTTCCCTAGTAAATATTTACTTAAGAACTCAAAAGTTATTTCATGTGGGTGACAGAGAAGTAGAAGCTATTCACGCTGAAATTCCACCCATTATTTGTATATATATCTTGCTATAAATAATCTATTTGAAGATCTAGCTCCTAAAAATATCTACACCAAATCTCATCTCGATCCTAACCCACCTCAAATTGTAAATAATACTGAGAAGTTGATTAGGAAAGAGAGTTTTACAGAAATCCAAGCTAGCAATAATCCTTTTCCAAGAGCTAATTCACTTCGAGAAAACCTGATAACAATTGAGGATATTGATTTTGACTTATAGTTTGAGCACAATCTTTTCATAACTAAATCATAAAGCCTTGTCCCTGAAACAATTGTAGATGAGACTAAATTAAGACCTTATATCTCAGTACAAAAACCTGTAATTTCACAATATGATAAGGACATTTTACAACAGTTTGAAAAGCTTGAAGACTTGTTAACTAAATTAAATAAAACTGTTCAAGAATCTTTTGAAAATCAACACTCTGATGTTTTCCCTTCTACTTTACCCTTGACCTCCCTTGCGGTCTCTCTTTTCTGCACTGTCCCCCATTCATCTCTTATCCAGACCCCATCTACAACAACTCACCAAGTTATAATTCCACCTTCTTCATAACCTTTAATATCAAGCACCACTCCAGTTTCATCCTTCCCTCATTTACCAGTCATGGCAGCTCATTATGCTCCTTTGGTTTTACAAGCACCTTTGAATGATATGGCACAAAACTATGCTCAACACATACCTCAATTTGATAGCACTAGGCTTATTACAACACAACAACAGATAGACAAAATGAATGACTTCTCAGACTTGGAAGAGGTCGATAATGATGATGTGAAAATGAAGCTCTTTGCACAGAGTTTAGCAGGGTAAGTTATAAAATGGTTTAGAGCATTGCCAACAGGTAGTATTGCAGATCTACAACAATTTCACAAAAATTTCCTTGCAAGATGGGAAGTGAAAAATGATCCCCTTCAGATCTTGGCAGAATATGAAAGTTTAAGTACAACTCCAGTTGAATCAATTCAGGATTATTGAAATAGATTTAACAATATTTATAATTCTATCCCAACAACAATTAAACCCCCACCAAGATTAGCATTAATTCAATTTCCAGATGGATTTGATGTTGATATGGCCTATCAGTTAAGAGAGAGAAATCCAACTACCTTAGAGGAAATGCAAATAAATATTGTTAGTGTAGAAGCAAATTTGTTGGCCAAAAGAGAAAAACTAAAGGCTAAAAGAAGGGTGACCATTAAGGAAGAACCTTCTACTTCTTCATCAGATGCGAAATTAGACACCTTAGTTAAAACTATGGAAAGGATGATGGAAAAAATGACGTTCCACAAGGGGGTCCTCAAATCAGAAATCCTAATATTAGAAGAAACCCGCCCCAAATTAAACAAAGGGGGAAAAGAACCCCAACAGATCAACAAAAAACCAAACCTCCTTTTCAAGAGAATTATGCAGAAAAAGAAGATGAAATAGTAGATGATCCAGAAGAGAATCAAATTAATCTTTTTGGTGAAGGGGAAATAGATGATGTTTTCTTGACTAAAGAAGAACATGATTTGTTTCTGCTAGCACAACAAGATGTCATGCCTATTGAATCAGAGGACTATAAACAGGGTTATCAAAATTCCATCATGGAAGTACACAAACAATATAATCTAAGAAACAATAAAGTTCCAGCCTATCCTCCCAAAAAGGTCCAAAGTGATGCACCTTCTACCAGTCAAACAAAGTTGATACTCCAAAAGAAATTCTTCAAAGGCAATATACAACTTAGAAGGAAATACAAAATCCCCAACCATCTTTCAATATTGAAAGTGAATTGTCAAAAGTTAAAAAATTTTGTTCCTCTAACTGAACTGGTGAAGAAAGATGTTTATAGGAGTCAAGTGATAAAAGCGCTAATTATAGAAGAGGGAATTGATACTATTAACTTGAGTGATGACCAACCTAAAATATTATTTGGACTTGAAGTTGAAGGAAAGTCTCAGGATGGTAATGTGCCACCATTCTGTGTTAGCCTTAACATTCATGATTTCATTTTGCACAATGCTATGTTGGATTCTGGTGCTTCACATAATCTTATGCCTAAAGTCATTATGGAAAAGCTTGGACTAGATATAAGTAGGCCATACAAAGACCTTTACTCTTTTGATTCTAGTAGAGTCAAATGCTTATGTTTGATTAAGGATTTATGTGTAACACTGGCTCAAATCCCAACAAAAAGTATGATCATGGATATTATTGTCGCTGAAATACCTCTTGAATATGGAACGCTCTTATCAAGATCTTGGGGAGCAAAGTTGTAAGGTACTTTGCAGATGGACATGACTTATGCAACTATTCTTGTTTTTGGTCAACCAAGGAGGTTGTACATGGAGAATATGATGAAATACATGGTAAGAAGCCAAGGCAAACCCATTAATTATCCACTTTATTATGTGCATTTAGACATGGATTCTTTCATTCTATACAATGATATATGTTTAGAGGAAGAAGTGTCAAATATGGAAGATAAATCAAGCAAAGTAGAGGATGTGAAATTAAATACTAGAATAGAAGATGAAGAGGATGAAGCCCTTTGGAATATGGATTTTGATGGAGTAGTCAGTAAATAAGGTGTAGGGGCAGGTGTTTGGGACTTAAACTCGAAAACAGACATATCAAAGGCATATTCTTACAAGTTTAATTTTTAGTGTACCAATAATATAGCTGAGTATGAAGCACTTATTTTAGGATCACAGATATTGAAGTGGTTAGGAGCTAAAAGGGTTTTTGTACATGGTGATTCAAAACTCATCATTAACAAGATTAAAGGTGAATATTCAATTAAACATCCTAGGTTAAGGGCTTGTAGAAATGTTGTTTTGGATTTTTTGGAATGGTTTCTAGAGTATGAGTTGTCTTTGATTCCTAGAAGTCAAAATATCTTAGCTAATGCATTGGCTACCTCAACTAGAACATGCAAAATTCCTTTCCATCCAAACAAAAAATATGAGATTGAAGTGAAACATAGACCTGTTGTCCCTGACAACATTAGATATTGGCAAGTGTTTGAGTGACAAAAAAGTAGAAGTTTTTTTGGATTTAAAGGAAGAATTTGAGAATGTACATATTGATACAAAAAATAGTGTAGATAAGGATACAAATGAAACAATGTTGAAACAAATAGTGAGGACACATAGGAACTTGAAATCCCAGTTAAAAGATAATGTGTTACCAAGGGGTTTGGTGCCACTAGAAGAACTATTTGATTTCAATGATGTGGCTAAAAAGCCCAAGATAGAACCTGTAGGGACTGAAGTGGAAGACTGTAACATAGAGACTGAAAAAAATGCAAAAATTGTGAATCTTTCTAAGTCTTTACCTCAAGAAGAAAAACATAAATACATTAATCTATTGGAAAAATACTCTGATGCTTTTGCATGGGGTTATGAAGATTTGAAGGCCTATGTTACTAGTATTATTCAACATGTTGTAATATGGCAACAAGAATATTCCAATTTAATTTGTCCTTGAATTAAAATGTGAATTAAAATCGAATTTAGTCATAACAACTACTTGGAAATAATTAATTAATTTATTTTAAATTAATTAGTTTGAGAAATTCAAGTTAGAAGTCTTTCTGAAGTCATGCAAGAGTTATCCCTTAATTAAGGAGATAAGATTGAGTTATATTTGAGTTGTAATTAGTTAACTTAGTTTACTGAGTTAAGTCTAGTTAAATTAGTTCCAAACTGTTTGAGGAACTAATAGAGAGTTAACAGTCAAGCATGTATGCACTCAACTAGTGCTACTCCAGTTAACTGAAGATTCCCTCATCAGAAACTCATGCATGTCTATTCTAAGAAAGACCCAGTTGAGATTAAAGTCAAGGAAAGTGTACTATTAGTTGTATGTGTTTTCTTAAAGAGAAAACTCATGCATGCAGTCAAGGATTTATCCTTAAGGATTGTGCAGTTTTGAAGTGTGTGAGATCAGTTTTCTACTTGGTAAAGGAGAATCATCCCAGAGGAACAATGCAAGGAAATAAGAGCTTGGAGGGCAGAGAGGAAGGTTGGAGAGAAGCCAAGATTACCTTTGAGCATCTGTGAGGATTGTACTGAGAGCTGGCTAGCTGTGAGAGCTAAGGCTTTGTATAATTCCTATGTATTTCCACCTTGTATGATAATATAGATAGTGGGGTTTTTAGCTGAGGCTTTTCCCAAAGTATTTTCATGTGTATTGTGCCATTGATTCTTCTTTTTCTAGTTATATTGTTTAGCTCGATCTTTAAGCTTCCACAAATTGATAGTAGAAGTAGGTCATAGTATTCTTATTTGATTTATATTGCATTATCGTGTTAACCTACATCAAATTTTCTACATGGTATCAGAGCTAGATTTGTAGAAATTTTCTACATGGTATCAGAGCGAGATTTGTAGAGAATTTTCTACATGGTATCAGAGTTGTGAATAGTATACTGAGAAGAGAATTCGAAGTTTGAAGTTCGGGGTTGCAGGTGAAAATTGAATTCATATCATACTTCAAGGTTAGCAAATAGCATTCTATGGCTTGAGATTTAAGTATGCCTTGGAAGGTAGCTCGAATTACATAACATGGAAACATAGAATGGAGGCTGTATTAACAGACAATGGCTTGAAGGAATTCATTGATCAAGAAATCCCAAAGCTAGCTTCAACTAATGCCTAAGAGTTGGCTAAGTGGAAGGAGTGTGTGGTGAAGCCGATATGGATCATCCTTGAGGGAGTTCGAGACCATATTGTCTCGAGTCTCCATGGGAAGGATACTCCATTTTCAATGTGGAAGATATTGAAGGACCTCTACCAGAACAGTAATGACCAGAGGAAATTGGCGCTCAAGGATAAGCTTCGAAGAATCAAGATGGAGAAGGTCGATACTATTTCCACATATCTGAACAAGCTCACCACTTGCAGAGATGAGCTTGGCAGTGTGGGAATAACTACCGCCGATGATGATATGGTGAGCCTCGCTCTTCTTGGCCTTCCAAAGAGTTGGACTAGCTACCAGGACTCTGTGAATGGAAGGGAGAAACTGTCGGATTGTGAACAACTATGGTCGGATCTAATGTAGGAGGAGATCATGAGGAGCACACGAGATGGTTCTTCATCCAAGGATGATGATGAAGAAAATCTGGCCTTAGCAAGTAAGGCAAGGAAAGGGAAGGGGAAGGCTTCCCATT
>APFE030456440.1:0-73657 GCA_000404065.3 Pinus taeda | reverse complement strand
AGCTCCTTCTCCCTCTCAGTCTGGAGTCAAACTTTCAGTCTCTTGTACTTCCCCTGAAGTTGATGCTACCTTATACCGTCAACTTGTAGGAAAGCTTTTGTATTTAACCCATACTTGTCCTGATCTTTCCTTTGCTGTTGGCCTTGTTGCTCGGTTTATGCAAACCCCACGTGAAAGTCATTGGAAAGCAGCTAATCGAATACTTCGTTATGTTCGAGGTACAGTTTAGTTTGGCATTCATTACAGTGCTGAAGCATCTCCTCTATTGGTTGGTTTCACTGATTCCGATTGGGCTGGTGACCCTGATGATCGGAAGTCTACTGCTGGTTATGTGTTCACTCTTGGTTCAGGAGCTATTACATGGGCTTGCAAGAAACAAGGTGCCATTTCTCTTTCTTCAGCAGAAGCAGAGTATCGTGGTGCCATAGAAGCTAGTAAGGAAGCCTTGTGGCTTCGTCAGATCCTATCAGAGTTTGGCCTTCAGCAGCAACATCCGACTACACTTTGGTGTGATAATCAAAGTGCCATTCAACTATGCAAAGATCCAGTTCAATATCAGTGTAGCAAACACATTGAACTACACATGCACTTCATCAGAAAGCTCATTCATGACCATGTTGTTGAAGTGCAATATTGTTCAACAGATGATCAAGTTGCAGACATCTTTACAAAGGCTCTCACAGAGGTGAAGTTTACTAAACTTCGATTTATGGTTGGAGTTCAGGAAGTTGTCACTAAGGGGGGATAGGCTCTAGTGCCTCCTTCCTTCTCCTATTGTGTAATATTTGTAAATCCTTCAATCCTATCCCAAGTTGTTCTTAAGGGGGGATGTTAGGATATTCCGACACATAGGAAATAGTTAAGTTCAACTTGGTCTAGTATAGAGTTAGGTAAAGTGGGTTTCTTTACCGTTGTACATTTTGTAACTTACAATCCGACGGTCACGATATGTAGTGATCCGACGGTTCATTCTCTCCTCGGTATTACCGACACTTGATCCGTGGCTTGACACCCGATTGGTCCATGAATTCTATTTAAAGCGCATGGAGGGTCATTTGTAGGTTCACCGTGCATGAGAGAAGCTTATGTAAATTTTCATTCTTTTATTAATAAATTGCCTGTAGTAGCCACGTTGGCGCAGGCCGTGGACTGTTTCCCTCTCTGAGGGTTTTAACCAAGTCAAAAATACTGGTGTATTGATCTGTGATCTGTTTGTGAGCAGTGTCCTTTTGGTGTTCTGTCTGAGGAACTTACCCTGTAAATTCCTACACTTATGTCATAAGAAGAGTTATCTTTTGAAACATTATTGGTTTCTCTGAATGTTTTCTGGATTTTCAAATTGATAGAAAATGTTAACCTTTACATGAAAATTAATAATGGTGTTGTCACTGTAGATGATATTATTATTTACGTTCTTACTTTTTTCTATGGTTAATTGATTGCATTCATTAGCAAAAAATTAAAGTAAGATTAATTATAGAAAAGGGCATATCATTTACAGTTTTCCCTTCTATTAGCCTTGGCCAAACGATTATTAGAATAATATATATGTTAGTTTATGCATCTATTTCTTAATGTAAAATCTTAATAGTAAACATAGTGATCTATGTTTGTTTTCAAGATAAGGAAATTGTAAATTAAGAGTCAACTATTTTGTGGTTAATTTCATTCGGAAATAGTTTTTTTTTCCTTGGAAAAAGATGGGCAGATTAACCCCGAAGGGAATATTTTGAAGCCTGTCAACCAAACTAGCAGGTCCTAACCCTAAGGGCATCGAGGAGAATTGATCATGTGACCTACCGATCGACAAGGTACTTAACAACGAGGACTCGACCAGTTGAGCTAACCCTTGGGGCTAACATTCGGAAATAGTTTTAGTTTGGCTTATAATTTCTTTTACAAATAGGATCTCATCTCATTTTATAAACATATTTTGAGAACCTTTTTTTAATAACTGCATCAATTTTGAGTCAGTTACGCATTTTTTGGCCTTTTTCAGTTATTGTAATAAAGATGTGTATATGTTGTATCATATTTTGACTCTGTAACAACAATTAGTGTAGTTTTTCTTTTGATTCTAATTTTTAAATGAAAATTTCTAATTAGAACTACTTAGTTTTTCTTTAATCCGTTAAAAGTGAAATAATTAGCCTTTTGTTTTTATGATTACATTAGACTGAGGTTGTTTAATTCCATTTTGACTTGTAGAGCTAACTCAATAATTTAATCATAGTTTATTAATTATACTTTAGTATAGAAGTAGTTTAGTTTAATGTAACATAACCATAGTTGAGATCAATTCAAATTAGGAATTACCTCTCATGGATTCAATCATTTGTTAGAAGAAAGGATCCTAGGTTAATGGAGCTTATAAACCCATCAAGGGTAGCTATACCAAACGAATTGGGATGTTAAAGAGCCTAAGTTCAAGCTAGTCCTCCCTTGTTGACTTAGGTGTACAATGTTTGCCTCAACAAAATGGTGCTAGAAGGAGTGCCCCTTTGACTCTAAATTGAAAACATTGGTCATAAATGTCAAAACATTAGGTCACCTATTCATACTAGGAGTCACACTGATCCACCTCCTATTGAGACCTCAACTAGTTCTCAGCCACCACCTGAGCAGACCCATAGTAAGCCTACCACACACATAAGTAGAGACTGACCAAGTCCTGCAAAGATCCCAAGAAATCATTTCTCAAACTCAAGAAATAAATGAACAAACTTATTCCCTCCAAAGAAGTATGTCCTCATGCTTAGTCGCACCCCTTGACTTGCACATACAAGAACCTTCAGTGGTTTAACAATATGAAGTTGTTCCTCAAACTATTGTCACAATTAACAATCAGTTACATGATATCCTTACCTATAGACATATTGACATGTCTAAAATACGTGAAGGAGAGTCTAGTCATTCAAATTTTCTTGAAGGATTTGATTCTCCACCCTCCCCACCAAGTTCACCTTCATCTTCAAAGAATTATTTTATTGAAGAGATCTCCTTGGACTCATATGAATCCAAAAGATCTCCTTGGATGACAGACAATCAATGTGGAAATTCTGCAAACAATCAAAATGACCTTGCTTATCCTTGGTTGGACCAGGATGTTGTAGTTTTCCTATGTGTGAAGCATCGTCTCCCAAGGAATCCTCATAAAGTTTACCAAAATTTGATCCTGATTCAAAGCACCGTACTGAGGATCATGTGAAATTGTTCATGCTTTCTATCAAATAAAATAATGTGTGTCATGAGGATGTAGTTTGTAGACAGTTCTTGTATACATTTGAAGGAAAATCCATTACATGGTATTTTGCTTAGCCTCCTCAAAGCATAGTTTCATGGGAACAGTTTGAGTGTACATTCCTAGAGAAATTCGGGGATGAAAAACCACCTAAAGTCTTGTTTGATGAACTATATAACATCAAAATGCAAAATAAAGAGAAAGTAAATGACTTTAACATTAGATTCCTGTCATTAAAGAATAAGAAACCCGTTGAGTCCTTGCCTCCCCAAAACCTGATTATTACTTAATATGTGAAGGCTTTACACTATGATATAGTTGTATGGGTAAAGAGGGCCCAGAAAC
This sequence comes from Pinus taeda, assembly GCA_000404065.3. NCBI lineage: Eukaryota > Viridiplantae > Streptophyta > Pinopsida > Pinales > Pinaceae > Pinus > Pinus taeda. Next base: position 70,071 of record APFE030456440.1, on the reverse strand, counting down.
CCACTTTGTAGGAAGCCTTGATAGTGGAAAAATATATTCTCAACCTTAAACCAACTAATAATAAACAATTTGATTCTACCTCTTATTCTGGTAAGAAAGTAGAAACATCAAAACTATATGTTATTAAGAAAGACCAATCAACCTTAGATTTAGAGAGCCTTCAAAAGGTTATAAATAAATTGTCTAAAGAAATAATTAACCTTAAGAAAGGAAAATTAGAACAACCATCTGATAGGGGAAACTTTAAATGGCCATTTAAAATGCAACCTTCCCATAAACCACCTCCCCTTAATGAATGTTTGAACACAGAGGGATTGGAAAACATTTTGCAGGTTTTGATACCAGATCTTGATATAACTCCTAATAATAGTGAGGAAAAAGAAGCTGAACTTGATTTTGAAAACCAAGAAAAAACTCAGCCTCCTTATTTTTCATTGAATGTTTTTGAATAAGATTTTGGTTTTGTTGTATATACACCCATAGCAAAGCCTTAGCTGAAATCCAGACTCCACCCGCATCAAACAAAAATGAAAATAAACACTCACCTAGCACCCATACATCTATAGTTTCATATATAGAATATTACCCAAGAGATGACCTCAAGAGAATAAAGGTTAATATTTCCTTGTATGAGCTTTGAAAAATCCCTGTAATTCAGAAAAATGTTCAGGAACACATTACTAGCTTGAAGGATCCTGCAAGTAAAGATATAGGTACTCTTGATAAATATGTTTTGGAAAATTTTTAAATTTTGAAATGTAATGCAAATAACCCCGCTACTCAGAAAAAGAAACTTCCATTGTTTTTGCTAACCTTGCAAATTTTCAATCATAATGTCCAGAATTGTATGATTGATATGGGTGCATCTTTTAATATGATGCCACTTTCCATATGTAAGAAGAGTAATGCACAAAACAAACTTTATGATATACAAATTGTACAATTGGACAAAACATTTGTTAAAGTAGTAGGGGAATTTAATGTTGTTTTAATCAGATTTTCAGAAGACAATAATAAGATTAATGAAAAAACCAAACCTGATATAAAAATTATACAATTGGACAAATTTTGTGTTAAAATAGTAGGGGAATTTAATGATGTTTTATACAGGTGCATCTTCTAATGTGATGCCACTTTCCGTATGTAAGAAGATTAATACACAAACCAAACCTTTTGATATAAAAATTGTACAATTGGACAAAACTTTTGTTAAAATAGTAGGGGAATTTAATGGTGTTATAATAAGATTTTTAGAAGACCGTAGAGTCCATCAGATCATAGATATTGCGATCATTGAAATTCTTGAAGTATATGGATTGTTTTTTAGTAGGGATTGGCTGCAACACCTTAAGGGATTTATGGGCACTGATTTGACTCAATTATGGATACCCTGGAAAGGGGAACCAAATAGAATTAGAATTAATAGGGATCCATACATGAAACACATAATTACTGATTTAAATTATTCAAATGAACCAATTCAAATAAATGATTTCTTGGTCATTGGCTTTTTCTTTGGAATCAATAATGTCTCGAATCTTGATAAAATTGAAATCTAGTCACTTTATTTTGATGGTTCTAAGTCTAAGGAAGGGGATGGTGTCGGATGTAATTTTTTGGACCCTAAAGGAAATAAAGTTTTTAGAGCATGCAAACTAGAATTTTAATGTACTAATAATGTTGTATTTCAATTCATTGTATTTTAGCTCATTTGAAGGCCTATCAATCTTAGGTATGGGATCTTATATCATTTTTTTCAACTTTCAATATTAATTTTGTTTCTATAACTGAAAATCGGGCAGAAAATTTATTTTCCATTGTAGCTTCTAGGTTGATTCTAGCTGATAATTTTGAACCTAATTCTTTTTCAGTTGAATTGCTTTTTACACCATTCATACCTTACAACATCACTAGATGGCATATATTCAATGATGATAAAAAAATAACCGAAATTTTGCATATGGAGGGCACATTCAGCAATGCAGTCATTGATGAAGCCGCACATGAGGAGAAATTACAAGATTTTTCTCAAATTAGCAAACATTATTCATCAGATGAGCACTCTGAGATGGTAAAACCATTCCATAAGTTTGTTGTTAGATTATAACATTTATATGACTTGTAGGATAGATTCAAGAAGGAAAAAAATGCAAAACAAACAACTCTATTATGGGAATTGAAGTCATTAAATTGGGGTCAAAATATAATCCTCAATGCATCAATTTAGGGGCAAACTGTACTCCCAAAGAAACATTTGATTTCATTAATGTATTCAAGCTATACAAAGATGTATTTTCTTGGACTTATAATGATCTCAAAACTTTCGACCCTAACACCATGCAACATGTTACTCCTATGAAGCCCCCAACATGTTACTCCTATGAAGCCCCAAACTAAACCTTTTCAACAAAAAACACAGGAAAATGCAACCAAGTCTCAAACTGGCTGTTAAAGATGAACAGACTAAACTCTTGGTTGCTAAGATTATTTTTCCTGTGCGACACACTCAGTGGGTTGCAAACATTATACCTGTTCGAAAGAAGAATGGCAATATATTTCTAAGTGTTGGCTTTAGGAATTTAAACAAAGCCTTAGAAAAAGACCATTATCTTGTGCCTCCCATGGAGCAAGTACTCCAATGGTCTGTGGCTTTGATATGCTATCCTTTTTAGATGGTTTCTTGGGCTATAATTTGACTATGGTAGCACCTGTTGACCAATTGAAGTCTGCAATCAAGACTGCTTGGGGTACCTTTGCCTACAGGAAAATGACCTTCAAATTAATTAACGCAGGGGAAAATTTCCAGCGGGAAATGGATATTTCTTTTAGAGGCCGAATTAATGAATTTGTAGTTATATACTTAGACAATGTAACTGTTTTCTCAAAACAAATATCTAACCATTTGATGCATTTGCAAAATGTGTTTGAAAGGTGTAGAAAACTTGGAATCTCCCTCAATCCAAAAAAACTCAATCTTTATAGTAAATAAAGGGAAATTACTAGTTGTATTGTATCAAAATATGGAATTATAATTGATCTTAGGATTTCACAGGCCATAAACGCTCTAACTCCTCCTAATTCTAAAAATACCATACAATCTTTCATAGGAAAGATCAATTTTGTCAGATGCTTTATCCCAAGATTTTCCAAAATTGTAAAACCTCTACAAGATTTAGTAAAAAGGATTGTTGTTTTTAAATGGGAAGAATTACAAAATCAAGTTTTCAACACCATTAAATAAGATATCATGGAAATCCTACATTATTTAGTCCTGATTTTTCCAAAGAATTCATTTTGTACACTTTCGCTTTAGAATTTGCTTATTCAGTTGTATTAACACAAAACTTGATCTTAATACTAAAATCCCTTGTGGCTTTTATGAGTTCTACATTCAAAGGAGCAGAAGTTAATTATTCACCAGTAGAAAAACAAGCTTTTATTGTGTACAAAGCAGTAAAGGACTTTCATTTCTATATGCTTAAGTCTAAAACTAAAGTTATAGTCCCATATCCGGCAGTTAGAAACTTCTTAATACAAAAGGAAATTGAGGGAAAAAGGGCTCATTAATGACTGCCGTCCAATGGTTCAACTTAGTAATTAAACTGACACAAATCATTAGTGGTCAGGGTCTATGTAAATTGGTTGTTGAATTTTCTTCTTCCCCTAGAGACCATTCAACTCTTATAGATGATTCCTCTCTAAAAAAAGAAGTATAATTACATAATGAAATCCCTTATCAGGATTATAACTCCAATTCATGGTATTCAAACATTAGATTTTATCTAGAAAATGGTACAACCCCCTCCCATCTAAATATCACTTAGAGAAGAGCATCAAGATTGAAATCTACTTCTTATCAACTTATCAACAATGCTCTTTTTAGAAAAAATAATGATGGAGTGTTATTTCTTTGTTTAGAGTAGGAACATTCTTTAAAATTCTTCGTGAACTCCACTTTGGCCTTACTAGCCAAAATTTTGGTGGTGATACCATTATGCATAAAGTTCTAAGAGCATGATATTACTGGCCAAATCTATTTAAATATTCCCATGCCCTTGTCAGAAAATGTGAAACCTATGAAAAGACCATTGGAAAACTTTAAAAGTATGCTTTCCCTACTCAACCCATCACAGTTGAAGCTCCATTTTAGCAATGGGGCTTGTAAATAATCAAACTAGTCAATCCTCCCTCATCCCAACAACATAAGTTCATCATTACAACTAGAAACTATTTTACTAGATGCGTTGAGGCAACACATTTGCGTGTGGTAAATGCTAATCAAGTCAATAATTTTATATAATAACAAATAATTACTCATTTTGGTATTTTTGAGTCTCTGGTCTTTGATAACGTGTCTTATTTCCCATCTCCTGAGTTAGACGCATATGTAGTATAAAATGGGATTATGGTAAAATACTCAACAAACTATTATCCACAAGGAAATGGTCTTGTTGAATCATCAAACAAGAATTTGTTGAAAATCCTAAAACCAACAATCTCGTAAAACCATAAGTAGTGGCATAATGCACTTTTCAATGCATTATGGGCTAATAGGTTCACACTGAAAGCTTTTATAGGCAACTCGCCCTTTTTCCTCGTTTATGGTAGAGAGGTCATTTTAACTCCTCACATTTTTTTACCTTCTCTCCAACTGTCCCAGAGTGTCCAAGAAGTTAAGTTGTTAGCTATGGAAAATAGAATCAATACTTTACTAAAATTAGAAGAAGAAAGACAAAAGGCTAAAACCAAGTTGAATCAACACCAACAGTTGGTAAAATGATGGTTTGATAATATGTCTTCTTCTAATAACAATCTTGAAGTTGGTGACCTCATTCTAAAATGGGACAAATCCCATGAGGATAAGGGTGAACACTCTAAGTTTTAAAGATTGTGGCTGGTACATTTCATTATTACAAAAAATATAGAACCCAACACATTTTGATTGCAGACTTTGGAGGGCCAACCTGAGTCCCTCCCAGTAAATGGGCAACTTTTAAAGAGATATTTTTCACGATCTTTGTTGAGCAACCTTTATATATATTCATGTATGTACTTCTACTTTTGATTTTTGTTTTTAATTATTGCTTTTTGTGTGTAAATTTTGAGCTTTTATTTAAGAATGTCTTTTTTGGTATTATTTTTTTGTTCTATTCCATAGTAGAATCTATCTAAACAGAATTATTTTTAGGGAAAATTTTATCAAATGATTTTTGACTCATGTGTTGATTGTTGGTAAATTCTTCCAGTTGGGTTTAAATAAATAAGCTTCTTACTCAAACTATCTTTAAATTTTTTCTCAATTGCAGAAACTATCAAAGCCCATTTCACTTTAGAAGAATTCTCATCATAATTAAACATATTATTTTAGTAACAACATTACTATTAAGTTGGTGACTTAAAATTGTCATGCCATCCCTTGCTCGTAAGGAGTAGGTTTGCCTCCCCATTTATTAATTAACCCATTAAGGATTAATATTTATCAGAGTGTAATTCAAAAATATAAAAGGATTAAAATATAACTAAAATAATGTATTTATATTACTAAAGGATTTGATGAGGGATCGAAGGTCTCATTACTAGCCGACCTACCATGATCATAGGTATTAATGAAAGTGACATTACCGTTCCTGGTCACCAAGCCGGGGTAATGGATTCCAGTTGAAAAAATTAAATACAAGGGGCCTCATCACGAGCCAACTTGTTCACTTTTGTTAGGTCTTGTGAATGGAACTTCCACTATCTGGTTACCAAGACAGGAAACTTACCTTCAACTAATATTTAACAAATTTATTGATTAAAAAACTTGATCTATATCTAATAGATGGGACAATGACGAATCATTGGGTTAAAATGCGACCCTATTGAGGCTATGGATTCCTGGTGGTAGCAGTGGCTCCACCTGTGGTATTAAAGTCACGACTTAGCCAACTTTCTACAATTTGTTGTTCATCTTTACAATCTATTATCTGTAAGGTTTCCTATAAAACATCTAGTGGATTTTTATTTCAATTTTTGTACATTTAAGTCCCTTCAATTTTAAGGAATGAACAGGCACCTATAATATTTAATAGACTAAATTGAAAAGAAATTGATTTTCAACATTTTATACATGATTATATTACATCTAAATTTTGTTCCTTTATTTTATAATACCAGGCAAAGAAAATTGTTTCACCTAGTCAGTCGCCATTGTTGGGAGGCCAACCTACTCCCTTCATTTTTGTCAAAAAATAAAGGGCCCCTCCTAAAATTTTACAATTTTTCTTGTTTTCGCTTAATTGGATTTGTATTGGTTTGATTCCTGCATTCCTTCTTCTAATCATCATTTTGAGTTTTATAGCATGATGGTTTACTATTCGATTTATTCCTTCATCCATTGGAATAAAAATATTTGTTTTCCATAATTGTTATGATTGGTATCAATTGACATTTGCTCCTAACAACAAGGGAAATTTGTTAGTTTAAGGGCCACGTAGATTATGTAGCAACCTACAATTCAGTTTATGATGTTAATGGAATCATATGTTTTTACTACCATAGTAATTTCCTATGCTTATCCTTTATTTCAATGATATTTTTTCATTCATAACGTTTTATTTTGGGTCAACGGTTCTAACCTAAAGTGTATAACCTATGATTTGTGGTGTATGTTTTAATTTCTTTCGTTGATATAAGTTAACCATGCCATATACACCTATGATATGCACAAATTAATGCCCCGTCGATTTCAACTTAAATATATGATTTTGATGATCTATTTCTCAAATTTACATTTATGATTAGCAATGGGTTTGATTATGTTGTCATGTTAAGCACGCCCAGTCACTCACTAATCTAGAAGCTTAAATCTCAAGTGTCAATCTGCGAAAATGCCAATTGTCATATGGATCGACTATCACTCAATTTCCATATTTTAAGGTTCCCCTTGCTTTGCTTTGAGTTTATGCTTACCACCTATTGATTTTATCTCTGAGGTTTTCTTGAGAGGGTTTCATCAAACCAATCATTTCGATTATTCTCATTTTCATGCCAAGGGTTATGAAACTTAGGGTTTCATGTCTAGGCTTTAGTTTTTTGAACCCTAGTCCATTGCAATCTATGATTTTTCCTCTATAATATGTCACCAGTAGTTTGAACCAAGCTCGTCAGATCAAACCTTGTAAATCAATCTAGAAGTTGTGGTAGCATCCACCCACTTACCCTTGGAGGCTAGCATTGGTCTAATGTTGTAGTTAAGTGTGTTCCACGGAGGAAAATACTAGCTAATAAGGACTGTCAATACACTAATAAAGGTATTCCTATATCATTTCTCAAACCAAAATGGAAAGAGTTGTTACATGTGATTCGTAGATACATAACTTGTGAGGGTCAATATAATGTTGTTTTTATGTATCATATTTGACTTTTAAAGTTGAACCTGCCATACTATCTCTTGAAGAGTTTTAACACAAATGTCTAGGGCTTTCCAAGTCGAGTATTAGAACCCCGACAGGTCCATTTTCCATCATGGTTTAATTTGTATGAATTATAACGAAAACATTCTTACAATAACAAAATCTTAAACATTTCACAACTAATGTTGGATTCCGCAACAATATCCATGGTTAAACAGGTTGCAGTGCTTCAGCCAAAGGATGAAGAGTGTCTGGAGATGAAAATGGTTACCACATGAATTCCCACCTATTGTCATGACTTGGTAGGCTATGAAGATTGAGAAATATAAGAGTCAAACTCTGAGAATGACGGTGCACCAGTTAAGTAAAGGCAACAAGAGAATAGGATGACATCAAGCGAGTGTTTTGAAGACTTGTTAAATCGTTAGTATATGGTTCAAGAAGAATCTCTTATGAATCTCTCTTTTAGTAGCAAGTCATAAGGAGATAGAGTTTTAAACAAAATCCATTTCGTAGATGTTGAACTAGATCGTGTCGTATCGGCATAAGACTCTTAAAAGTTGTTTGATGAAATTAATATAAAAGTCATAAGGCTAGACCCAGAACATAGTTCGATTATTAAGCTTTAATGTTCTTTATTTTCAAGATTATGATACCTTTTGTTCTCGATTAATACAATTGCTCTGTTCTCAATGTGTGAATAAAATATCTCTTGATTGTTAACATATGTGCGCTCATGGTAGCGCCCCCTATCAAGTTGTGAGGTTCTTTTTTTTTTAGCATTTATAGCCTACTTAAATCGTAGTATTTCTCTCATAATTTTCTTAATTGATTTCATTACAGAGATGATTTGAATAACTATTGTTTTTATTTCAAAGTACTCATAAAGGGAAAATACCAAAAAGATTTATTTTTTCTATGCATTTTATTTCCAGATTTCATAGCTCAAGTCAATTTCTTAGATAATGAAAATAATAGTTCTTTAGAGTTAATTACACACACAAGTAATCATTTCATAGTTACAAGTTTTTCATTTAACCTTTCTTCTGCAAATTACAAGTTATGACTTGTTGATGCAATTTCTTTTTATGTATTTAGTATAGAATTTCCTTACAATCTAGTCTAGAAGTTGTTTTTTGCAATATAGTGGTTGCAGTATTTTCAATTGTGTAAGTAGCATTAGATTCTTTTTCTTGCAATTTAGCATTTCCTTTAATACAAGTAGGAATAGGTTTTAAATTTACAACTACGATAAACGCTCAATTTTGCAAAGTAATATAGCTTTAATGTAACTTTAAATGGAAAGAACATGTGTGTAATTTTCTCTAAATCTCAACAAAAACATTTGTCCATGCTTAGGTTAATTTCATCTTTAGAAACAATCAATCCATAGAAATAATCCTAGCATATATAGTGCACATTCATCTCACAAGTACACGAACCTTGGTTGACAATTAATGAAGTAATTTAAGAGCAACTAAATTACCCAACGTTTTGGCATCGTTACAGGGGAGGTGTATATGTGATTCTATTTCTAATCTGCATATCATTTTAGGTTCATTCAACTTTTTAGATGCACAATTAAAGCATGGTAAAAATCATTTATGCACAGAGAAAGGGATTATAGGGGTAGATTTGTAAGTAGAGGTAGAAGTTCAATACCAACATCACCACTCACCCATGCTAGACCTCGTAGTGCCACATAATCTACTCATACTCCCATTCCATCATTGGCAGGTAGAAATAGACTTCCTGAGGTGCGTAAATCTGAAATCCAACCAAAAGATTCAACTAATTCCTCTACCGAAGCTGTAGTTTAAGAAGCTACATCCCAAACAAATGGAGGAGTAATTTTCCGTTCTTAAACAAGAGAGAAATTTCTAGGACAAAAACTAGAGATTCCTAGTGAAGAAGAAGAAGAAGAAGCTTAATATAACATACCATTACTAGAGGAACCAAAAGAAGAGCTAGAAAATCCTATTATAGAACATTATATTAGCTCTGAAGAATCTACAATGGCAGGGAAAGGAGAAGAAGAAGTGCATAATGTAAATGGTGAACTTAGGATTGGAGGTGTAAGAGGAAGAGGAAGGAAATAGAGGAGGAGGAGGAGGAAGTCGAGATGGTAGAGGTGGTAGGGGAGAACCAAATCCTTATGGATTTCCCATCGTTGATGAAGATACCATAGGCACAATGAAGAACATCTAACCCTCCACCCTTCCTAATTTCCATGGTTTGAGAAATGAGGACCCCGAAACATTTCTTTTTGAGTTTGAGGTTTTATCTAGAAATTATGACTACTTATTTGATCCTCAAAAATTGAAATTATTCCTAGAAACTCTTAAAGATGGAGCACTTAAATAGTTCATGGGATTAGGAACACATACTATTAGAACACGGGAAGAAATGAAATTTTTTTTCTTAGAAAAATATAAGGATTATTGCATGGCCCATAACCTTCAAGATGAAGTCTTTAAGATGATGCAGAGAGAGGATGAAAGCCTTGACGATCTAGTTGAAAGATTTTCTTACAACATCAAAAGGGCCAAGTTGTATAATTTGGATGATGAAACACTAAATCTCTTTTGTTAAAATCCATCAGAGATGAATGGATTGATCTTCTTAATTTAATTGGAAAGGGATATGTTCCACAACTGTCATTTGGAGAAATTTGTGATTTGTGTAAACATATTTCAAGGGGTAAGGCTATAACTGGAAAAAATACGAGAGATCCTGTGATGTCCACAATTAATAAATATGTAATTGGAACAATAATTAGAGATGAAATAGGCAATTTGCCTGATAATTTCAAAACATATATCCTAGGGAGTCTTAGTGAACAACTAGATACCCTTAAGATACAAAATAAGCAAAAATCCAAGAATGTTGCATTATATATTCTATGTCCCAAGTGTAGGAAGAAACATGCCTTGAGAGAATGTCCCCTTAATAGTATAGAAATTTGTGTCATATGTGTTGAAAATAATAATACGAAGGAATTCACTTCAATACCTGGTCTTAAATTTGTTTTTCAAGATGGAGCTAAAACAAGATAAGTTGAATCTCTTTGTTTTATTACTAAAAAAACATGGAAAAATCAACAATCAAATATGATGCAAGGTTTCAATACTCAATCATATGCACAACCACTAAACAATTGTACTGCACCCGTGCCATGGCAACCTTGGACCCTACAATCTAAAAATCCATCTTGGGCACAAGGTTGGAAAATCCTTATGGAAAATATCCTCAATATACTCAATTCCAACAACCTTATCCTTCTTTTTCACCACAATAGTATCCTCCTCAACCAACTCAACCTTCTCAATTTCAAAATCCAAATAAATAACTTTCATTACCCTTTCCTCAAAAACCAAATCAACTACCTGCTCAACCACTTCCAAATCTTAATAATAAAAATCAACAAGCTATTTACAATGTTGAAGGACAAAATTTTCAAGCTTTTATGATTGTCCGATTAGGTATAAATGATGTTCAACTTAGATCTGGTAGGATTTTACAAAAGAAGTCACCAACAACCGCCATCCAAAAATCTAAAGAGGATGAAGTTCATGAGAAAGATGCAAATCTTGATCAAGTAAATATTCATCTAAAGCAAGATTTTCCTATACAATCAAAGGATGAAAAAATAAAGCAAGCTCCTACAATTCCTCTAGTAGAACAACCTTTTGTTTCTTTGCAAGATCCACCTCTTATTGAAAGGCTCAAAATTGATAAAGGAATAGAAAGACAGATTGTTTTACTAGATTATGATATTCTAGATGAACTTAAGAATATTTGCACTAAAATTACTTTATTACAAGCTATAAACAAAATACCAATATTTGCAAAAACTATTAAGGAGTTATGCATTAGAAAACCAGGAAGAAAGAGAAAATATGTTAAAAAACTCCAATTGGTAGGAAAATTTGATGATATCATGATGGGAAAACCTATTGTTTAAAAATATCTAGATCCTGGTAGTCCCATTGTGAAAATTCATATCATTGGTATTGAAATTTCAAACACCTTAATTGATTTAGGAGCAGCCATCAATATAATGAGGAAACAAACAATGGAGAAACTTAAGCTTCCTAATCTTCAATATACTCCTACATTGTTACAATTAAGAGATAGATATGTTATCAAACCAGATGGAGTATTAGAAGGTGTGTTCGTTTCTCTATATTCTTGGGAATGTCCTGCAGATTTCGTGATTTTAACTCCCAAGAATAATTTAGGAGGCCATCCATTAATCCTTGGTATACCTTGGCTAGCTACAGTTGATGCATTCATAAGTTGTAGATCTGGTGATATGTATATCTCTGATGGAAGTTCCACTAAGAAATTTACATTGTATCCTCCTACAAAAATAATAATTGAAGTAGAAAGTGAGATTTGGATAGATGATGATAATGAAGACTTTAATGATTTGTAACCAGTTTATACTCTTTCACAGATTAAGAAGATCAATTGACAAATTTAATGAGTAATAATGATTCTTCTTCATACTCTTAGAAAGATTAAAATTTTCATCTACAATGCAATATTGAATATATATCATCTCACCAAATGGCTTTACATTCTATGGAAAAGTTTGGCAATTCTCAAGTAGATTTTTTTCAGGTAAAACATTAAATATTAACAATAATTTGGAAGAATTTAAAAAGATAAAATTGATGCAGATGCTACAAAAACAATCTTTTTCTTATGCATGGGAGTACACTGACATGAAAGAAATTGATCCTAAAACTTGTATGCATCATATTTATATTACAGAAAATGCCAAACCAGTTAGATAACCCGTTAACAGTGCTGGACCTGCCAACATTAGGGGATCTCCCTGGTATGAAGACCCAACTAGAACTCACACCATTTGGTGTAGGAGTCCCATCCATTAGGATGGCTCGGTTTCCATTATCTTAAATATTTGCCTCAACTCTTACTTGTCAGCACAGGAGAGTGGTGAACTTTGTCTTTCGAGAAGTGAGGTTCGTGTTCCTGGTGATTGCTAGTGTCACTTGTGTCAATGGTTCTTTCATTTTAGAGGGAGAGAGTGGGAGTGATTCCAAAGTCAGTTGGGAGGAAGCCCCAACTCTGCTAGGAACACACAACACAATAGGATGTGCACAACTTCTGGAAGAACAATCCACACGAATGTGACAATCACAACACATAAGGGAAGATAACACGTACAACACTTAGCGGATGAGTCCATGCGAGTGCAACGGTTGTTATAGAAATTTTTATGTGAAAGATCTATCTAATGTCTGGGAGGGTATCCAACACGAGCGAGACAACGTTAACAACATGTACAACACATTTTCATTAACATATATGTATTGCAACAAGTGAATGAGTTCAAGTGTTAAACACAAGTTAAAGCAACATGCATTACAAGTGTTCAAGATTAGTCTTACAATAGTTACAATACATGTGTGAAAATGTGATGGCCTGTTAGCAGGCTTCTGAATTAAGCAAAAGTTTCAAGACACATCATTACACCATAGATCACTAACGCCGTGTGCAGGGCGTTCGAGCCACTACTTACTCCTCAAAGAAAATATTATAGACTCTCAAGGCTATGTGGGAGGAGCTAAGGTGAAAAGTCCCATGCATGTACAAGTGAGGGGGTATTTATAGCCAAGGGTGAAAATGACCCTTCTGGCTGTTCGATTACCCTCATGACTATTTGACTTCCATGACTTTTCAACTTTACATGACTCTTCATACAACAAGTGGGTCTCTTGGACTTCCACGTTACATTGCATTGATTGACAGTATGGCCCACAGTTGAGATGTGGATGACATGACCCATGAAATGACTCAACATGACAGTGATGGTACATTTGTGCTACTGCTGGTGTGCATGTCGAGCTGCAGCTCTACTGGGTGATGGATGTCCTCATGGTGTGTCACAGTGTCACCTCCGCATGGTGAAGTGCGCAGAGTATTCGATTGTCATTGGTTCACTTGATGTTTCTCTCACACATTGATCCTTGCTTGTATGTTGGAAGGCTTGAAAGGTTCATCCATTCACGAAAAGTGAATGTTCGTCTGTCCATCCGTCCGTGAACAAATCTTGCATGTTTTCTTTTCTGTCCATCTTGGACACATATTTGCATGATCATCCATTCACGAGCACATCCCTTTACATGCATCATTTGTTCATCCGTTGGTGAACCTATTCTTCTGCATGTGCTCCCTTCGTTCATCCCATTCATTGCCGCGCCATGTTTGTTTGTGTACCTATACCTGCAGCCACTCATGATGAGATGACATCAAATCCAAAAAACTCCTAGTATACCATGATGCATGACCGTTTCAGATGCAAGTGACTGGGAGAGGTAATAAGGTTGTGAGGTGGGATGGAGGCTTCGGGCACTGCTGATGAAAATTGTGCAAGAGTCACTAGGTGATGAAGATGGTCAATCTGGATTGACAATGACTGTCTGTAAGGTATGGCTCAACTGGAGGACAAAATTGTGCAGTTTTTGGGAGGAACGGTCTAGACTGCGAGAAGGCTGGGCAAGCAAAATCTGCACAATTTCTTGAACGAGCAAGCAGTGGGAGCTTGGCAACCAAAACTGTGCAATTCCTGGAGGGAACTGGCAACTCGTTGCCGGGACACTAGCAGCAAAAACTACGCAATTCCTAAGGGGAACTAGCAGTCAGCTACTGGGTCACTGGCAGAAAAAACTACGAAATTCCTGAGGGGAACTGTCAGTCCGATGCTGGCGGAAAAAACTACGCTGATGTTGGGAGGTTGGCCTATTGATCACCTCTGCAATGTTTCTAGACTGAGTGAACTACTGGGTAGCAGAGGACTAGCTCATGAAAACTATGCAATTTTCTTGGTGAGCAGTCGATCAACTGTCGAGAGGGATGGCTGGAAAAACTATACAATTTTCTGAGGGAGACAGGGATGGGCACTAGGTGTCTATCGACCTGTCTCTATAATTTTCTCAGTTAGTGGAGCGGGCAAGGTCTGTAGCCTTTGCATAATTTTTTAGGGGAGTCAGTCCCAGGGTGGTTGCTGGGTCAAACTCTCTAGTTGACCAACATGAAGGTTGATTGATCTACTTGCAGTCATCACATCTTGAAATGGCTTGCTTGGTGCTTCTGCATTATTTTGGGTGACAGTCAATCGAATCGATGGTGGGGTGATGGTCTGGCTATGAGAGGGGAAAGTAGTTGTCAGAACTTCAGCAAAGTGACTAAGTGTGTGAACGAGTGAAATATGCATATGTTATCTTGCAAACACACACTTACATGACTTAACGATGAGATGACTCAAACCATCTAGACACGCATGCTCAATATGACTGACCGACGGTGTGAGCGACAAGCACGACACTTGTGATTGATCGTTGGTTGACCATGATGATGCTTGCGAGACAATGTATGTGACTTCGTGTGTGAGAACGATGGATGTTTACATAGCAAACACAACATGTACACACGAAGAGAAGACCTTAAGTATGACCAGAACATGGTCGTAAGCATGACATTGACATCAACATGCAAAATCTATTGGTGGAATGATCAAGCAAGGTGGGTGCAAGGACTCACATGAGCTCACATAGTGAACCCAAGTGTGTGCAGTCGTCAAGTAAAACTCTCAAAGGAGGCTTTGAAATTGGATGCATGCCAAAAATTTGGACGGTGGTTGTAGTCGCTACAACACTTGGTGACACACTAGTAGAACTCCAGCTTCTCTGTTTCAGTTCATTTATAGCACAGGACCTTGGTCTCTCGGGGAGTATTGAATTGTTGTGCAGGTTACTTCAGCTTCCCACTTACCCCATGGACATACATGGTTCACCTTTTTCCAACTCAGTCAAACACAATCAAAATTTCATCTTGATCACAGTGTTTCAAAATCAGGAAGGGTATTTTAGCTCGCAAGTTGAAAATTTTCAAAGTATAAGTTTTCATCTCTAGTGTTGCTCCGCTGCCAGTAGGCCTGGACAGTACCCCGACGGAGTCACATAGTAACACACGCATTTATCCACTACCAAATTGCCTATTTAGTACTCCAGTGGATTTGCATGCTTCACCTCTCTACGCAGGAAGCCTTTCTCTTCTTTTGCCTTTGTATTTTTTCAAGATGACTGTGCATAGGCACTTATTTATTTTTGGGGCGGAAGAGGGATCCCAACTTATTGAGAGCAGAAGAGGTTGTTCCTTCAGAGAAGCATGTAAGACCTCTGACATAGGTTTGCTCATTTAGATTTTCCCCTTTGCCGTTTCTACTAGTTGAATGAACTTGAACACACAAAGCAGAAGGATGAGTACAGACATGGGGCATCCCAGTGTGGACACAGGTTCATGGTTAGACCAAAACTCCCCTTGTAGACAACTCATATTTTCCATCAAGACTTCATCAACCGAAGGTTATAACCAAGCACAAATAAGACAGACACAAGATTGACGAAGTGTTGTAGTATCACAAGTCTCTTCATATGTCAGCCACATACTCATTCAAAAGACAGAACTCAATAGATGGAAGCACTTATTTGCGGAAACAAAAATAGCAAGGTATTAAGCAAACCAAACAAATGAAAGAAAAAATAGTAAGCAAAGAAAACAAAGTGAAACAAAAACAACCAAGAAAAGCAACCAAGTCAGCAAGAAAACAAACATGCAAACCACAAAGTAAAGACAAGTGAAAAAGCAAAAACTACTCCTACTCCTACGTTAAATGGTCGGGGTTATGTGAAATGAAATTTCTAGTGCAGCCACTGTAGGCATACTCGACCTGTAGTTACAAATATATGAGTGATTAAAAAAGATAAAAAATAGTGTGCAACAGAGAATGAAAAAACTTGACAAACTTACACACGAGAGAGAAGGTCTCACCTGTGGGCGAAGAATGTGACACAACTACCCAACACACATGCTTACCTCTTCTGTGACTACTAGTTTTCAACAAACCTTGGAGGCCTCTCACGAATGTGTGTTGTTCTGCACCAAGTTTCTTAGCGAGTGTGAGGAAGGACTGAAGCTTGTTACCTACAACACGACTCGCCAAGTAAGATTGTTCCAACCATTCAGTGATTGGATCATAAAATTCATGATTGATGTTTTGAAAGATTCGTGATCTTTGAGAAGATGGATTCATGATTCGAGAGAGGGGATCACAATGGGAATTTGATATGGATATATATATTTGGCCATTATCGTCATTCATGTCAATATAGTGAGGGCCTACCATAGCCATCAGCACAGGCTGAAGTGCCTCACTTACTTGACATAAGTCTAAGAAGAAATATGTTACATGATGAAGATCGTAGTGCGTGAAGTGACTGTCATTGGATGTATTGTTGGGAAAATGATAGGTTGCATGAGATCCACCCAATATAGAAGAAAAATCAGACCAGTTGGTCAAGATGCCAGATTTCCAGTTTGACATGAACAAAGAAACCTTTTGAATAATCATGCGAAAACTTTGAATGAGGGAACCAAGTTCGTTGTGCACTATGCATGATAAAACACCCACCTACAACTGGTGAAAAAGTGCGTAGACATCATGGTCATCACATAAATGTAGAAAGGATGACAGCACTGTGAATGCGTGAAACAGGTTTGGGTGTGGTGAAATGACAGTAACTTGATTCGCACGATAGGTTGTGCGCTCATCATCACATAGGGAGATTGCGAGTGTGATGAGTGGGCATACTTGACGTGCAAAATTTGCAAAAAGACCAAGGAGATGATTACAAGATAGAACATCTGATAAGTGTGATTCTGGATAGAGATAGTATTTGAGATGATCAAATTATCTATCCCATGATTGCATGAGGGACGAACACTCCCAACCTGAATTAGATGTAACAGAGGTGCGTGAAGACGAACATGTTGTAACGGACTCGTGGAGTTGATCATTAGCCAAAATCTGAAATTTTGAAATATCATACCCCGAATAGTAAATATTCTTTACACAGGAATCCATGTTGAGTGCAACCATGCAGATAGACGGATTGTGCGTGAGAAACGAGATCTAATTTGGTTTGACGGGCTTACCAGAGTCGCGAGGTCTTGACATAACCATCAACAGACGTTGAAGTGCCTGGACTCCCTGGCATGTCTCAGAACTTTCCAGGATTGAAAAATTGCATTTTGGGATGTGAACCAGATCATGCATAGATTGAGGATGGTTGTTGTTACTAATTTCAAAACTTCTCTCAGGATGATAGCCATCTCTGTCACAGGGTTCATCAAAATTTTCAACAAGCTAACTTGACGAACTGTCTTCATGAAACACACAAGGTGATGATGAGTGGTAAGAGTCCTGTGTGTTGAGATTATTTTCATGGTGGACAACATCATTGCCTTGTGTCGATCAAGGAGATAACTCATGGGATGAAGAAGCAAGAGAACGTGGAATATCTCCGACGCATGTTGATGCACTGTGAATGATAGGACACATGAGCAAGTGAGGTGCAAAGGAATCTTCACTATGGATGTCTTCTTTGACTGATGCGCATTACAGATATGAGTTAGAGTGTACATGAGATGAATATAGATCATTGATGTGCTTGGGCATTCATCACAGCATAAGGAAGCATGGGAGTGATGACAACCTAAGATTGGAGGTTTATCAGAAGAATCAATTGTGCATGATGTTTCACCAAGATTATCGGATCGAGGATCGATCGAGAATGGAAGCTCAATGTTTTGAGAGGAATTAATTGTGTCTTCACCATCCTGCTCCTCTACTTGTATGATGAGAATGCCTTGCACATGACTACAACTTGAGCCAGCAGCTCGAGAATCAAGAGATTTCATGAAGCTAGCTTGTGAATTAGATCGCTCAATCGAGTCATGGTGCAAGGAGTCATGACTTGTAGATGATGGAGGATGGTAGAGATGAAGATTAGAATCAACAATTGGGTTAGGAATGGTGATGTCCTCTTGCAAAATGGAGTTTTCGCCATAGGCTTTCGTAACCATTCTGGAATTTCCTGCGTTGGGGTGCGAGACAGCCGAGCAGATAGATTGGGAATATGCTGCACATATTCTTCAGCTTTGCAACTGCTATGAGGGGGGTACCTGCTGCACAAGTTTCTTAGTTTGCAATCACTAAGAGGGGGCACCCTCTTTGAGACATGAGGTGTCTCATGATCCGCAAGAGTTGAGGAAGAAGGGAAATCAGGAGGTTCACCTTTTCAAGAGACATGAACCAAGCATTTTAGCTTTTGGCTCATGAAGTCAACGTCCACAAACCGTTCAAGAATTTCATGACAGAGGTGAAGGAAGTGGGTAGCAAAGTCCTCAGCTAATTCGTCAGGCTTCATTCTTAAATGAGAGATTCTTTCATAGACATCTTGGTGGTCACACTCATCGAAGGCTTGATGGAGCTCCTTGAGGAAAGTGAGAAGGGAATGGATAGAAGTAGGTGGCAAGGTATGACACCACCAATTAGCACGAATTTCAAGGGTTAGGAAGAAGAGTACACAAACAAGCTCATCACTATCGATTTCATGACATTCATAGAAATGAAGAGAATCATAAATGTGCTCAGTTACGGATGTTTTTTACTCATTGCCAAACATTAACAAGGAAAATTGATCGAGAAGCTCATCAGGGATTGATAATTGATTAATGGAGAAATGAGAGAAACACCTCGGGAGTATGAATTGTATATTATTCATTGGGTAAGAGATTCAACACAGATGTATAGGCTCGCCTTGCCATCTGGTCCTCCTTTTAGTGCCAAAATGTTGATGGTACTGGACCCACCAACATCACGGGATCTCCCTAGTATGAAGTCAAAACTATACCTTACACTATTTGGTGTAGGAGTTCCATCTGGTACAATAGTCCGGTTGTCATTATCTTAAATATTTGCCTCAACTCTTACTTGTCAGCATAGGAGAGTGGTTCACTTTGTCTTTTGAGAAGTGAGGTTCATGTGCCTGGTGATTGCTAGTGTCACTTATGTCAATGGTTATTTCACTGTAGAGGGAGAGGGTGGTATTGAGTCCCAAGTCGGTTGGGAGGAATCCCCAACTCTACTAGGAACACACAACACAACACGACATGCACAACTTCCAGAAGAAAAATCCACACGGATGCGGCAGTCACAACACACAAGGGAAGATAACACGTACAACACTCAGCGGATGAGTCCACCCAAATGAAATGGTTGTTATAGAAAGTTTTATGTTAAAGGTCTATCTGACGTCCGGGAGGGTAGCCAACACGGGCGATACAATGTTAACAACATATACAACACATTTTCATTAACATGTATGTATTACAACAAGTGAATGAGTTCAAGTGTTAAACAAAAGTTAAAGCAACATGCAATACAAGTGTTCAAGATTAGTCTTACAACAGTTACAATACATGTGTGAAAACGTGTTGGCCTGTTAGCAGGCTTCTGAATTAAGAAAAAGTTTCAAGACACATTGTTACACTATAGATCACTAACCCCATGTGCGGGGTGTTGGAGCCACTACTTAATCCTCAAAGAAAAGATTACAAACTCTCAAGGCTATGTGGGAGGAGCAGAGGTGAAAAGTCCTGCACATGTACAAATGAGGGGGTATTTATAGCCAAGGGTGAAACTGACCCTTGTGGCTATTCAAATACCCTCATGATTGTTTGACGTCCATGACTCTTCGACTTTACATGAATCTTCATACAACAAGTGAGTCTCTTGGACTTCCACGTTACATTACATTGATTGATAGTATGGTCCACAATAGAGATGTTGATGACATCACCCATGAAAATACTCGACATGATAGTGGTGGTACATTCATGTTTATGCTAGTGTGCATGTTGAGTTGTAGTGTTGCTGGGTGATGGATTTCCTCATGGTGTGTCACAGCTTCACCTCCGCATGGCGAAGTGCGTGGAGTCTTCAATGGTCATTGGTTCACATGATGTTGCTTTCACACATTTCTCCTTGCTTGTATGTTGAAAGGCTTCACAGGTTCATCAGTTCGTGAAAAGTGCATGTTCATTCATTTGTCCATCCGTGAACAAATATTGCAGGTTTTCTTGTTTGTCCGTCCAAGAACACATATTTGCATGATCACTCATTTGCGAGAACATATCTTCACATGCATCATTTGTTAATTTGTTGGTGAACCTGTCCTTCTACATGTGCTCCCTTCATTCATCCCATTTGTCGTCAAGCCATGTTTGTTTGTGTACCTGTACCTGTAGTCACTCATGACGAGATGACATCAAATCCAAAAACTTCCTAGTTTACCATGATGCATGATCATTTCAGATGCAAGTGATCGGGAGAGGTAACAAGGTTGTGAGGTAGGATGGAGTTTCTGGGCACTGCTAATGAAAATTTCACAAGTCAATGGGTGATGAAGATGGGCAATCCAAATCGACAATGATTGTCCACAGGGTTTGACTCAACTTGAGGAAAAAACTACGTAGTTTTTGGGAGGGACAGTCTGGGCTGCGGGAAGGCTCGGTAGGAAAAATGTGTGCAATTTCTGGAACGAGCGGGCAGTGTGAGCTTGGCAGCCAAAACTGCGCAATTCCTGGAGGGAACTGGCAGCTGGTTGTCGGGACACTAGCAGCAAAAACTGTGTAATTCTTGAGGGGAACGGGTAGTCAGCTATTGGGTCAGTGGCAGCAAAAATTGCATAATTCCTCAGGGGAACTGGAAGTCAACTGCTTGAGCTTGGTAGCCAAAATTGCGTAATTCCTAAGGGGAACTGTCAGTCGGCTATCGGGAGATGTTCGAGGGAAAAAAAGCTCTAATGTTGGGAGGCTGGCCTGTTAATCATCTCTGCATAGTTTCTGAGCTGAGTGGACTGTTGGGAAGTAGTGGAATTAATCATGAAAACTGTGCAAGTTTCTTGGTGAACAGTCGGTCAACTGTCAAGAGGGCTAGCTAGAAAAACTACACAATTTTCTGAGGGAGACAGGGATGGGCACTAGGTGTTTATCCAGTCTTTCTACACAATTTTCTCAATTAGCGGAGAGGGGAAGGTCTATAGCCTCTGCACAATTTTTTAGGGGAGTCATTCCTAGGGTGGCTGTCGGGTCAAACTCTCTGGTTGACCAGCATGAAGGTCAATTGATCTGCTTGCAGGTAGCATATCTTGAAATGGCTTGCTTGGTGCTTTTGTGCTGTTATGGGTGACAATCGATCGAGTCGATGGCAAGGTGATGGTCTGGCTATCAGAAGGGAATCTGGTCGTTAGAACTTCAGCAAAGTGACTAAGTGTGTGAACGAGTTAAAGATACATACGTGATCTTGCAAACACACACTTACATGACTTGACAATGAGACAACTCAAACCATCCAGACACGCATTCTTAATATGACTAACCGACGATGTGAGCAACAAGCACGAAACTTGTGATTGATCGTTGGTTGACCGTGAAAACGCTTGCACAACAGTGTATGTGACTCTGTGTGTGAGCGTGAAGGATGTTTACATAGCGAACACAACATGTACGCACAAAGTGAAGACCTTGAGTATGACCAAAACATGGTCGCAAGCATGACATTGACATCAGCATGCAAAAGCTATCGGTGTAATGATCAAGCAAGGTGGGTGTGAGGAATCACATGAGCTCACGGAGTGAACTCGAGTGCATGCATTCATCAAGTAAAACTCTCAAAGGAGGCTCCAAAATTGGATGTATGCCAAAATCTTAGAGGGTGGTTGTAGCCGCTACAACACAACCTCAGAGAAGGATGAATCCTAATGCGAGAGAAATTGTTAAGGGGAATTACAAAATTTACTTAACATGAACTTCATCTATCCAATATCATATAGTCAATGGGTGTCACCTTTAGTGATTGTTCCTAAGAAAAATGGAAAATGGAGAGTATGTATTGACTATAGGTAATTAAACAAAGCTACTTTGAAAGATCATTTTCCACCACCTTTCATAGATCAAGTACTAGATACCTTGGCAGGGAAGAAGTATTTTTCATTCTTAGATGGTTTTAGTGGGTATAACCAAATCCAACTAGCACTGTAAGATCAAGATAAAACCACTTTTACATGTCCATGGGGAGCATATGCCTATAGGGTTCTTCCCTTGGATTATGTAATGCACCTACCACATTTTAAAGAGCAATCTTAGGTATATTTTTTGATCTAATTCATGATTGTGTGGAAGTATACATGGATGAATTTACTGTGTATGGTGATAATTTTGAAGAAGCTATTGAAAAATTGGAAAAAATTCTTATTAGATGTAAATATGCAAACCTTTCATTAAGCCATGAGAAATGTTTTATGATGTTTAATGAAGGGATTGTTTTAGGCCACCATATTTCAAGTGATGGAATCAAAGTGGATAAACATAAAGTAGAAATAATTTCTAAAATTTCAATTCCTGTTTGTCAAAGAGATATTAGAAGTTTTCTCAGATTTACTCAATATTATAGAAGATTCGTAGAAAATTTCACAAAAATAGTATCTCCACTTTTCAAACTCCTTACAAAAGATTGTGAATTTGTTTGGAATTCTGATTGCTAGAAAGCATTTGAGACATTAAAACAAAAGATTAATGAAGCACAAATTTTCAGAGGACCTAATTAGGCTCTTCCTTTCCATATTTCTGCTAATGCTTTAGATATAACTCTAGGAGCTATGTTGGGACAAAACAATTTAACTCCTTGTGCTATCTATTATACAAAAAAAAAAAATATGACTCTAGCAGAGTTAAATTACACTATAACAGAAAAGTAATTTTTCGTTTTTGTGCATGCCATTAATAAATTTCATCATTATATCACTGGTTATGAAACTTCCATTCATATAGATCATTATTCCATTAGATACCTAATGAACAAACCGATCACTAGTGGTAGAATTACAAGATGGCTGCTATTGTTACAAGAATTAAACTTTACTATTCTTGATATACCAGGAAAAGAAAATATAGTTATCAATTTTCTTTCTAGAATGCAAAATAATAATGAGGATATTCTTGTAAAAGATAACTTTCTTGATGAATATCGAGGTCCTGACATAACCATCAACGGACATTGAAGTGACTCGACTCCCCGGCACGTCCCGAAACTTTCTAGAATTGAAAAATTGCATATTGGGATGTGAATGGCTTGAGGATGGCTATTGTTACTGATTTGAAAACTTCTCTCAGGATGACAACCATTTCTTTCACAGGCTTCACCAAAATTTTCAGCAAGCTGACTTGATGAGGTGTCTTCATGCAACACACAAGATGATGACAAGTGGGAAGGGTCCTGTGTGTTGAGACAATTTCATCGTGGACAACCTCATTTCCTTATGTCAATGGAGGAGATAACTCATGGGATGAAGAAGTAAGAGAATCTGGAATATCTCTGATGCATGCTGGTGCACTGTGAATGATAGGACACACGGGCAAGTGAGGGGCAAAGGAAGCTTCAATATGAATGTATGCTTTGACTGGTGTGCATTTCAGATCTGAGTTAGAGTGTACATGAGATGAATATAGATCATATGATGTGCTTGGGCATTCATCACAACATACGAAAGCGTGGGAGTGATGAGAACCTAAGACTGGAGGTTGATTGAAAGAATTGATTGTGCATGATGTTTCACCAATATTGGCGGATCGAGGATCGATCAAGAATGGAAGCTCAATGTTTTGAGAGGAATTGATTGTGTCTTCACCGTCATGCTCGTCCATTTTTATAATGAGATTGCCTTGCACATGACTACAAATTGAGCCAACAACTCGAGAATCAAGAGAGTTCGTGCAACTAGCTTGTGAAGTAGATCGCTCAAGCGAGTCATGGTGCAAGGAGTCATGGCTTATAGATGATGGAGGATGGTAGAGATGGAAATTAGACTCAAGACTTGGGTTAGGAACCTTGATGTCCTCTTGCAAAATTGAAGGATGAGTTTTCACCATAGGCTTTCTTAACCATTTTGGAATTTCCTCCCTTGGAGCGGGAGACAGCTAAGCAGATGGATTGGGAACATGCTGCATAGATTCTTCAGCTTTGCAACCGCTACGAGAGGATACCCACTGCGCAGCTTTCTTAGCTTTGTGTTCATTGCGAGGGGGCACCCTCTTCGAGACATGAGGTGTCTTGTGATTCGCAAGAGTCGAGGAAGAAGGGAAATCAAGAGGCTCACCGTTTCGAGAGACATGAACCAAGAATTTTAGCTCTTGGCTCATGAAGTCAAGGTCCATAAATCGTTCAGGAATTTTGTGATAGAGGTGAAAGAAGCGGGTAGCAAATTCCTCAACTAATTCACCTAGCTTCATTATTAAACAAGAGATTCTTTCATAGACATCTTGGTGGTCACACTCATCGAAGGCTTGATGGAGCTCCTTGAGGACAATGAGAAGGGAATGGACGGAAGTAGGTGGTAGGGTATGACACCACCAATTAGAACGACCTTCAAGGGTGAGGAAGAAGAGTACACAAACAAGCTCATCACTATCGATTTCATGAGATGCACAGAAATGAAGAAAATCATAAATGTGCTCAGTTACGGACATTCTGTTCTCACCGCCAAACTTTAACAAGGAAAAGTGATTGAGAAGCTCATCAGGGATTCATAACTGATTAAGGGAGAAATAAGAGAAACACCCTAGGAGTACAAATTGTGTATTATTCATTGGGTAAGAGATTCAACCCAGATGTATAGGCTCGCCTTGTCGTCTGGCCCTCCTTCTAGTTCCAAAATGTTGACGGTGTTGGACCCACCAACATCAGGGGATCTTTCCAATATGAAGTCCCCACTAGACCCCACACAATTTGGTGTAGGAGTCTCATCCGTTATGATGTCTCGTTTGCCATTATCTTAAATATTTGCCTCAACTCTTACTTGTCAGCACAAGAGAGTGGTCTGCTTTGTCTTTCAAGAAGTGAGCTTCGTGTGCCTGGTGATTGCTAATGTCACTTGTGTCAATGGTTCTTTCACTGTAGAGGGAGAGGGTGGGAGTGAGTCCCAAGTTGATTGGGAGGATGTCCCAACTCTGTTAGGAACACACAACACAACAGGATGTGCACAACTTCCGAAAGAACAGTCCACACGGATGCGGTAGTCACAACACACAAGGGAAGATAACACTTACAACACTTAGCGGATGAGTCTGCACAAGTGCAACGATTGTTATAGAAAGTTTTATGTGAACGGTCTGTCCGATGTCTGGGAGGGTAGCCAACACGGGCGAGACAACATTAATAGCATATACGACACATTTTCATTAACATATATGTATTACAACAAGGGAATGAGTTCAAGTGTTAAACACAGGTTAAAGCAACATGCATTACAAGTGTTCAAGATTAGTCTTACAACATTTACAATACATGTGTGAAAATGTGTTGGCTTGTTAGCAGGCTTCTGAATTAAGAGAAGGTTCCAAGACACATCGTTACACCATAGATCACTAACCCCATGTGTGGGGCATTGGAGACACTAATTACTCCTTAAACAAAAGATTACAGACTCTCAAGGCTCTGTGGGAGGAGATGAGGTGAAAATTCCCATGCATGTACAAATGAGGGGGTATTTATAGCCAAGGGTGAAACTAACCCTTGTGGCTGTTCAAATACCCTCATGACTGTTTGACTTCCATGACTTTTTGACTTTACATGACTCTTCATCAAACAAGTGGGTCTCTTGGACTTCCATGTTACATTACATTGATTGACAATATGGCCCACAGTAGAGACGTGGACAACATGACCCATGACATGACTCAAAATGACAATGCTGGTACATTCGTGCTACTGTTGGTGTGCATGTCGAGCTGCAGTGCTGTTGGGTGATGGATGTCCTCATGGTGTGTCAGAGCTTCACCTCTGTATGGCGAAGTGCGGGTAGTCTTCAATGGTCGTTGGTCTGCTTGATGTTTCCTTCACACATTGCTCCTTGCTTGTATGTTGGAAGGCTTGATAGGTTCATCCGTTCGTGAAAAGTGTATTTTCGTTCGTCTATCTGTTTGTGAACCCATCTTTCATGTTATCGCGTCTATCCATCCAAGAACACATCTTTGCATGATCATCCATTCGTGAGCACATCTCTTCGCATGCATTGTTTGTTCATCTATTGGTGAACCTGTCCTTCTGCATGTGCTCCCTTCATTCATCCCATTCGTCATCATGCCATGTTTGTTTGTGTACCTATGCCTGCAATCACTCATGACGAGATGACATCAAATCCAAACACCTCCTATTCTACCATGATGCATGATCATTTCGGATGCAGGTGTTTGCGAGAGGTAACAAGTTTGTGAGGCGAGATGGAGGCTTCGAGAACTGCTGATGAAAACTACGCAAGAGTCATTGGGGGGTAAATATGGGAAATTTGGATCGACAGTGACTGTTTATAGGGTTTGAATCAACTAGAGGGCAAATTTACGCAGTTTTTGGGAGGAACAGTCCTGGTAGTCGAAAGGCTGGGTAGGCAAAATTTGCACAATTTCTGGAACACGAAGGCAGTGGCAGATTGGCATCCAAAACTGTGCAATTCCTCGAGGGAATTGGCAGCTGACTGCCGGAACACTGGTAGATAAAAATTCATAATTCTTGAGGGGAACTGGTAGTCAGCTGTTGGGTCACTGGCAGAAAAAACTATGCAATTCCTGAGGGGAACTGGAAATCAGATGCTAGAGCTTGGTAGCCAAAATCGCACAATTCCTGAGGGGAACTGTCAGTTGGCTACGGGGAGCTGCTGGCAAGAAAAACTGCGCTAATGCTGGGAGGCTAGCCTACTAATCACCTCTATGCAGTTTCTGAGCTGAGTAGACTGCTGGGCAATAAAGGAATTGCTCATCAAAACTACACAATATTCTTGGTGAGCAGCCAGTCGACTGTCGAGAGGGGTGGCTGGAAAAATTGTGCAATTTTCTTAGGGAGATAGGGATGGGCACTGGGTGTCTATCCAACCTGTCTTCACGATTTTCTCAGTTACATGAGTGGGTAAGGTCTATAGCCTCTACGCAATTTTTGAGGGGAGTCAGTCCCGGGGTGGCTGCTGGGTCAAACTCTTCGGTTAACCAGCATGAAGTTTGATTGATCTTCTTGCGAGCAACGCATCTTGAAATGGCTTGCTTGGTGCTTCTACGTTGTTCTGGGTGACAACTGATCGAGTTGATGGCAAGGTCATAGTCTGGAAGTCAGAGGGGAATCCGGTCATTAGAACTCTAGCAAAGTGACTATTTGTGTGAAGGAGTGAAAGATGCATACATGATCTTGCAAACATACACTTACATGACTTGACGACGAGACGACTCAAACCATCCAGACACGCATGCTCAATATGACTAACCAACGATGTGAGTGACAAGCACAACACTTGTGATTAATCATTGGTTGACCATGATGACGCTTGTGTGACTATGTATGTGACTTTGTGTGTGGGCGCAACGGATGTTTACATAGTGAACACAACATGTACAAACGAAGCGAAGACCTTGAGTATGACCAAAACATGGTCGCAAGCAGGAACTTGACATCAACATGCAAAATCTATGGGTGGAATTATCAAGAAAGGTGGGTGCGAGGACTCACACAAGCTCACGAAGTGAACCCGAGTGCGTGCAATCATCAAGTAAAACTCTCAAAGGAGGCTCTGAAATTGGATGCAGGCCAAAATTTTGGTAGGTGGTTCTAGCCACTACAACACTTGGTGACACACTGGTAGAACTCCAACTTCTCTGTTTCGGTTCATTTACAGCAAAGGGCCTTGGTCTCTCGGGGAGTATTGAATCAATGTGTGGGTTACTTCTGCTTCCCCAATTACCCCATGGACATACATGGTTCACCTTTTTCCAACACAATCAAACACAATCAAAATTTCAACTTGATCACAGTGTTTCAAAATCAAGAAGGGTAGTTTAGCTCGCGAGTTGAAGATTTTAAGAGTATAAGTTTTCATCTCTAGTGTTTCTCGACTACCAACAAGCCTAGACAGTACCCTGACGAAGTTCACAGGAAGACATGCATTTCTCCACTGCCAGCGAGCCTGGTCAGTACCCCGTTGTAGTTTCATACTTCACCTCTCTGCGCAGGAAGCCTTTCTCTTCTTCCACCTTTGTATTTTTTCAAGAGGATTGTGCATAGGAACTTATTTATTTTTGGGGTAGAAGAGGGATCCCAAGTTATTGAGAGAAGAAGAGGTTGTTCTGTCAGAGAAGCAGGTAAGACCTACGACATAGGTTTGCTCGTTTATATTTTTCCCTTCTCCGTTTATACTAGTTGGATGGGCTTGAACACATAGAGTAGAAGGCTAAGTACAATCATGGGGCATCCCAGTGTGGACATAGGTTCATGGTTAGACAAAAAATCCCCTTGTAGACGGCTTGTATTTCCCGTCAAGAATTCATCGACTGAAGGTTATAACCAAGCACAGAGAAGACAGACACAAGACTAGCCAAGTGTTGTAGTGTCACAAGTCTCTTCGTATCTCAACCACATACTCATTCAAAATCTAGAACTCAATAGATGGCAGTGCTTATTGGTAGAAACAAAAATAGCAAGGTATTAAGCAAACTAAACAAACAAAAACAAAAATAGTACGAAAAGAAAACAAAGTGAAAACAACAACAAGCAAGCAAACAAACATGCAAGCCACAAAGTAAAGGGAAGCGAAAAAGAAAACACTACTCCTACTCCTACGTTAAACGATCTAGCTTACATGAAATGAAATTTCCAATGAAGGCACCGTAGGCATACCTAACTTGCAGTTACAAAGATATGAGTGATTAAAACATATAAAAAATAGTGTGCAACAGAGAATGAAAAAACTTGAAAAACTTGCACACGAGAGAGAAGGTCTCACCTGTGGGCAGAAGAATGTGTCACAGCCACCCAACACACATGCTTACCTTTTCTGTGACTACCGTTTTTCAAAAAACCTCAAAGGCCTCTTGCGAGTGTTTGTTGTTCTGCACCAAGTTTCTTAGTGACTACGAGGAAGGATTGAAGCTTGTTACCTGCAACACGACTCGCCAAGTAAGGTTGTTCCAGTCACTCAACGATTGGATCATAAAATTCATGATGCCTATTTTTAAAGGTTCGTGATCTTTGAGAAGATGGATTCCTGATTCAAGAGAGGGGATCACGATGGGAATTTGATACGGATATATAGATATGGCCATTCTCGTCGTTCATGTCAAGAAAGTGAGGGCCTGCCATAGCCATCAGCACAGGCCGAAGTGCCTTACTTACTTGACAAAAGTCTAAGAAGAAAGATGTTACGTAGTGAATATTGTAGTGTGCAAAGCAACTGTCATTGGATGTATTGTTGGAAAAATGATAAACTGCATGAAAACCACCCAATATAGAAGAAAAATCAGACCAGTCAGTCGAGATGCCAGATTCCCAGTTTGACATGAACAAATAAACCTTTTGAAAAATTGTATGAATGCTCTAAATGAGGGAACCAAGTTCATTGTGTGCTAGGCATGATATATCACCCACCTGCAACTGGTGAAAAAGTGTGCAGGCATCATGGTCATCACATAAATGTAGAAAGGATGCCAGCATTGTGAATGTGTGAAACTAGTTGGGGTGTGGTGAAATTAGAGTAACTTGATTCATGCGATAGGTTGTGTGCTCGTCATCACACACGGAGATTCTTGGTGTGATGAGTGGGTAGATTTGATGTGCAAAATTTGCAAATAGACCAAGGAGTTGAGTATGAGAGAGAACATCTGATAAGTATGATTTCGAATAGAGATAGTCTTTAAGATTATCAACTTCATTGTCCCATGATTGCATGAGGGACAAACACTCCCAACCCGAATTGGATGTAAGAGAGGTGCATGAAGACAGACATGTTGTAACGAACTCGTGGATTCGATTATTAGCGAAAATCTGAAATTCTAAAATAGCATACCCCGAATAGTAAATATTCTTTACACGGGAATCCACGTCGAGTGCAACCATGCAGATAGACGAATTTTGTGTGAGAAACAAGATCTGATTTGGTTCGATGGGCTTACTAGAGTCGCGAGGTCCTGACATAACCATCGACGGATGTTGAAGTGCCTCGACTCCATAGCACGTCCCAGAACTTTCGAGATCATGCATGGCTTGAGGATGGTTGTTGTTACTGATTTCAAAACTGCTCTCAGGATGATAGCCATCTCTGTCACAGGCTTCATCAAAATTTTCAGCAAGTTGAGTTGACGAGCTGTCTTCATGCAACACACAAGATGATGACGAGTGGGAAGAGTCCTGTGTGTTGAGACTATTTTCATTGTGGAAAACCTCATTGCCTTGTTTCGATCGAGAAGATAACGCATGGGATGAAGAAGCAAGAGAACGTGCAATATCTTTGATGCATTGTGAATGATATGGTACACGGGCAAGTGAGGCGCAGAGGAAGCTTTGATATGGATTTCTACTTTGACTGGCGCGCATTCCAGATCTGAGTTAGAGTGTAAATGATATGAATATAGATCATATGATGTGCTTGGGCTTTCATCACAACATACGGAAGCGTGGGAGTGATGACAGCCTAAGACTGGAGGTTGATCGAAAGAATTGATTGTGCATGATGTTTCACCAAGATTCGCGGATCGAGGATCGATCAAGAATGGAAGCTCAATGTTTTGAGAGGAATTGATTGTGTCTTCACTATCCTACTACTCCGCTTGTATGATGAGATCACCTTGCACATGGCTGCAACTTGAGCCAGTAACTCGAGAATCAAGAGAGTTCATGTAGCTAGCTTGTGAAGTAGATCGCTTAAGCGAGTCATGGTGCAAGGAGTCATGGCTTGTAGATGATGGAGAATGGAAGAGATGTAGATTAGACTCAAGACTTGGGTTATGAATGATGATGTCCTCTTGCGGAATGGAGGGATGATTTTTCACCATAGGCTTTCTTAACCATTCTTTAATTTTCTCCATTGGGGTGGGTGACAGCCGAGCAAATGGATTGGGAACATGCTTCACAAATTCTTTAGCTTTGGAACCGTTATGAGGGGGTACCCGCTGTGCAGATTTCTTAGCTTTGTGGTCATTGCGAGGGGGCACCGTCTTCGAGACATGAGGTGTCTCGTGATCCGCAAGAGTCGAGGAAGAAGGGAAATCGGGAGGTTCACCATTTCAGGAGACATGAACCAAGTGTTTCAGCTCTTGCCTCATGAAGTCAAGGTTCACAAACCATTCAAGAATTTTGTGATAGATGTGAAGGAAGCAAGGAGAAAAGTCCTCAATTGATTCTACAGGCTTCATTCTTAAACAAGAGATTATTTCATAGACATCTTGGTGGTCACACTCATCGAAGGCTTGATGGAGCTCTTTGAGGAAGGTGAGAAGGGAATGGACAGAAGTAGGTGGAAGGGTATGACACCACCAATTAGCACGACCTTCAAGGGTGAGGAAGAAGAGTACACAAACAAGCTTATCACTATCAATTTCATGAGATTCACATAAATCAAAAAAATCATAAATGTGCTTGATTACGAACGTTATGTCCTCACCTCCAAACTTTAACAAGGACAAGTGATCGAGAAGCTCATCAAGGATTGATAACTGATTAGGGGAGAAATGAGAGAAACACCCTGGGGGTAAAAATTGTGTATTATTCATTGGATAAGAGATCCAACCCAAATGTACAGGCTCAGCTTGTCATTTGGCCCTCCTTCTAGTGGCAAAATGTTGATGGTGCTAGACCCGCCAAAATCAAGGGATCTTCCCGGTATGAAGTCCCAAATTGACCTCACACCATTTGGTGTAGGAGTCCCATCCTGTATGATGGCCCGGTTCCCATTATCTTAAAGATTTTCCTCAACTCTTACTTTTTAGCACAGGAGAGTGGTTCGCTTTGTGTTTCGATAAGTGAGGTTCGCATGCCTGGTGATTGCTAGTGTCACTTGTGCCAATGGTTCTTTCACTGTAGAGGGACATGGTGGGAGCGAGTCCCAAGTTGGTTGGGAGGAAGCCCCAACTCTTCTAGGAACACACAACACAACAGGACATGCACATATTCTATAAGAATAGTCCACACAGATGTGATAGTCACAAGACACAAGGGAAGATAACACATACAATACTCAGTGGATGAGTCCGCGCTACTGCAACAGTTGTTATAGAAAGTTTTATGTGAAATGTATGTTTGATGTTTGGGAGGGTAGCAAACATGGACGAGACAACGTTAATAACATATACAACACATTTTCATTAACATATATGTATTATAACAAGTGAATAAGTTCAAGTGTTAAACATAGGTTAAAGTAACATGCCTTACTAGTGTTCAAGATTAGTCTTACAATAGTTACAATACATGTGTGAAAATAAGCAAAAGTTCCAAGACACATCATCACACCATAGATCACTAACCCCATGTGCGGGGTGTTGGAGCCACTACTTACTCCTAAAAGAAAAGATATTTAATCTCAAGGCTATGTGGGAGGAGCCAAGGGTGAAACTGACCCTTGTGGTTGTTCGACTACCTTCATGATTGCTTGACTTCCATGACTTTTTGACTTTACATGACTCTTCATACAACAAGTGGGTCTCTTGGACTTCCACGTTACATTACATTGATTGAAAATATGGCCCATAGTAGAGATGTGGACGACATGGCCCATGACATGACTCGACATAACAATGTTGGTACATTCATGCTACTGTTGGAGTGCATGTCGAGCTGCAGTGTTTTTGGGTGATGGATGTCCTCATGGTGTTTCACAGCTTCACCTATGCATGGCGAAGTGTTGGGAGTCTTCGATGGTCATTGGTTTGCTTGATGTTTCTTTCACATATTTCTCCTTGCTTGTATGTTAGAAGGCTTGACAAGTTCATCTGTTTGCGAAATGTGCATGTTCGTCTGTCCGCCTGTTCGTCCGTGAACACATCTTGCATGTTTTCTCATCCATCCATCCGCGAACATATATTTGCATGATCATCCGTTTGCGAGCACATCTCTTCACATGCATTGTTTGTTTGTCCATTCGTAAACCTATCCTTCTACATGTGCTCCCTTTGTTCATCCCATTCGTCGTCACACCATGTTTGTTTGTGTATCTGCACTTGCAGTCACTCATAACGAGACGACATCAAATACAAAAACCTCCTAGTTTACCATGATGCATGATAATTTTGGATGCAGGTGACCAGGAGAGATAATAAGGTTGTGAGGTGGGATGGAGGCTCCAGGAACTGCTGATGAAAACTACGCAAGAGTCACTAGGTGATGAAGATGGGAAATCCGGATTGACAATGACTGTTCGCAGGGTCTGACTCAACTGTAGGACAAAATTGTGCAGTTTTTTCGAGGAACAGCCCAAGCTACAGGAAGGCTAGGCAGGAAAAATTTGTGCAATTTCCAGAACAAGAGGGAAGTGGAAGCTTGGCAGCCAAAACTACGCAATTCCCGGAGGAAACTAGCAGCTAGATGCCAAGACACTGGCAGCAAAAACTACACAATTCTTGAGGGGAACTGGCAGTCAGTTGTTGGGTCACTGGCAGCAAAAACTGTGCAATTCCTTAGGGCAACTAGCAGTCAGCTGCTGGAGCTTGGCAGCCAAAACTATGCAATTCCTGAGGGGAACTGTTAGTCAGCTTTCAGGAGCTCCTGGTGGGAAAAATTGCACGGATGTTGGGAGGCTAGCTTGCTGATCACCTCTGTGTTGTTTTTGAGCTGAGCGAACTGCTGGGTAATAAAGGAATTTCTCATGAAAACTGCATAATTTGCTTGGTGAGCAGTTGGTCGACTGTCGGGAGGGCTGGATGGAAAAACTACGCAATTTTATGAGGGAGACAGAGACGGACATTGGGTGTCTATCTGACCTTTCTACACAATTTTCTCAGTCAGCAAAGCGGGCAAGGTCTACAGCCTCTGCACAATTTTTTAGGGGAATTAGTCCCCGTGTGGCTGTCGAGTCAAACTCTCCAATTGACCATCATGAAGGTTGATTGATCTTCTTGCGGGCAGTGCATCTTGAAATTTCTTTCTTGGTGCTTTTTCTTTGTTCTGGGTGACAGTCGATCGAGTCGATGACATGATGGTCTATCTGTGAGAGGAGAATCCGTTTGTCAGAAGTTCAGCAAAGTGACTAAGTGTGTGATCAAGTGAAAGATGCATATGTGATCTTGCAAATGCACACTTACATGACTTGATGACGAGATGAGTCAAACCATCAAGACACACATGCTCAATATGACTGATCGACAGTGTGAGTGACAAACGTAACACTTTTGATTGGTTATTTGTTGACCTTGACGATGCTTGTGTGATAGTGTATGTGACTCCATGTGTGAGCGCGGTGGATGTTTACATAGTGAACTCAACATGTACACATGAAGTGAAGACCTTGCGTATGACCAAAACATGTTCGCAAGCATGACATTGACATCAACATGCAAAATCTGTCAGTGGAATGATCAAGCAAGGTGGGCGCGAGGACTCACTCGAGCTCACGGAGTGTACTCGAGTCATGTAGTCATCAAGTAAAACTATCAAAGGAGGCTCTAAAATTGGATGTAGGAGAATAATTGGATACATTTACTTAGAGAAATAGGTATGGATGTATCCTTCTTTAAAAAGGGAATTCCAATCACTGCATTAAAAGGGAAATGGAGAAATCTATTGCTTGTTATTCAAAAGTTTTTAACTTGTGAAGGTAGATTTGGAACTATGTTTTTCTACCATGCTTGAGTCCTGATGTATTTTACTGACAGAAATGAAATCAATTTTCCTTACTTCTTGCTCCAAAGTCTTAGAAAAATGGCATCTACTATACAGAGAGAGTCTAGGTCCATTGATAATTCCCTTTATCACCATAGACTCATCAAAATTCTTATAGAGGCACATCTGAAAGCTAATGGAGATAATCGACAATATTTCTTAGTCGGGAACAATTTTGTAGAAGTCTAGCAGGAAGAAACAAACAGTAGGGTTAGGCGAAGTTGACAAAAATCAATACCACACCCTAACCTTGAAAAGGAGATAATTGAAGAAGAAATTCAAGGACAAAATGAGACAAGAAGTATCGGAAGAAAAATTTGAGGATGTTACTCCACTCTCCCTATTTTTTGATAAATGTAAACAGAGAAATGAAAAGAATAATCTTAGAAGAAAGAAAACCAACTCAAGCTCTAAGTTATGTGAATAAAGTAAGAAAGAAGATAAAAGAAAACAAGAGGTTACTAAAACAAAAAGGAAAGACACTGAAGAATTAGGATTAAAATTGAGAAGAAGTAAGATAATTACAAATATTTCAAGTACACTGTCTCCAGAAATGATAGATCTGGAAGAGGAAGGATATAAGACTCCACCTCACACAATCAACCCGACAAGAAAAACTCTAGATATTGACCCAGTTCAGCAGGAAATTTATAATTATGTAGAACCTTTGGAACAAAGAGCACAACATAAGGAAAATCTGTCTCGGTATCAAAATAATGAAATTGGTGAAACTTCCTTGACAGAACATACTTTAGAACAAGAACACAGAGCTGAAGATGCTTTGAAACAAGAGATATATGAGCTAGAGGTTCTCAATAAACACCTAATACAGAAAACAGAAGCAACAAATGTTCAGAATTATATCTTTAGAATCCATAATGATAATATGCTTCTACATCTTTTTCACTGGTATAAGAAAAATAAAAATCTTAAGGCTAATAATAAGTTTCTTAAGAATAGAATCAGGGGTTTGAAGAACAAAATTTTGTTGAAGAAACCAAGGGCCACCTTCAACATTAAGAAGAAAAAGGAAAGCACTAGTCTGGATGTGATTGCATGGGCCTCATAAACCATATATTGAAGAAGAAAGAAGAACCAATTTTGAATTTTTGGTGCATGAGGACATGCAAGACCTTTGGTGTGGGGGAATGTTAAAGTTTGAAATTATTTCCTTTTTGACTACCCTTTTCCATCTTCTTTCACCTTTTTGTCACCATTTTTGTAGCAGTCTCAGCATGCTCAAGGTCAAGTTCAACTTATAAAAAGGTATTTATCATCCATGTTTAGAATATATGTTTTTTTATGAATTATAACGGAAACATTCTTACAATAACATAATCTTAAACATTCTGCAGCTAATGTTGGATTCCACAACAATATCCATGGTTAGACAGGTTGCAACGCTTCAACAATAAGATGAAGAGTGTTTGGAGATGACAAGTGGTTTCCACATGAATTACCACCTATCGCTATGACTTGGCAGACTATGAAGATTGAGAAATCTAAGAGTCAAACTCTGAGAATGACTGTGTGGCAGTTAAGTAAAGGCAATAGGATAATAGGACAACATCAAGTGAGAATGTTGAAGACCTATTAAATCGTTAGGATACGGTTCATGAAGAACCTCTTATGACTTTATTTTTCAGTAGAAAATCATAAGGAGATAGAGTTTTAAACAAAATCCATTTCATAGATGTCGAATTAGCTCATGTCATATCGACGTAAGACTCTTAAAAGTTGTTTAATGAAATTTGTATAAAATTTGTAAGGCTAGACCCAGATTATGATACTTTATTCTAGATTAATACAACTTCTCTATTCTCAATGCGTGCATAAAATATGTGTTGATTGTTAGCATACATACGCTCACGGGAGGGCCCCCTGTCGAGTTGTGAGGTTCTTTTATTTTGTTTTACATTTCCAGTCTACTTAAATCGTCGTATTTCTCTCAGAATTATCTTAATTGATTTCATTACAAAGATGCTTTGACTAACTGTTGTTTTGATTTCAGAGTACTCATTAAGGGAAAATACCAAAACAATTTAAGTTTTTATATGCATTCTCTTTCCATATTTCGTAGCTCAAGTCAATTTCTTAGATAATGAAAAGAAGATTTCTTTAGAGTTAATTGCACATACAAGTAATCATTTTAAAGTTACAAGTTTTTCATTTAATATTTCTTCTACAAATTAGAAGTTAGGACTTGTTGATAAAATTTCCTTTTATGTAATTAGTATAAAATTTCCTTATTGCAATCTAGTGTATAATTACTTTTCTGCAAGATAGTGGTTGTAGTATTTTCAATTTTACAAATATCAATAAGTTATTTTTCTTGCAATTTAGCATTTCCTTTTATACAAGTAGGAATAGGTTTTAAATTCTACAATTAAGATAAATTCTTAATTTTGCAAAGTAATATAGGTTTAATGTAACTTTAAACTGAAAGAACATGTGCATAATTATTCTCTAAATCTCATCAAAAACATTTTTCCATTATTAGGTTAATTTCATCTTTAGAAATAATCCTATCATATATAGTGCACATTCATCTCACAAGTACATGGACCTTGGTTGACAATTAATGAAGTAATTTAAGAACAATTAAATTACCCAACACTAATTCCAAGCCATCTTTGAAAAGAAATCAGTTGCATTCTCAAGATGTTTCTCCAAGTCATGGCAATACTACAAATGATGACGATACTTCCTCAGCTAACCCTCACTCATATGATTTAATAGGCAATATGCATTGGAAACAAGAGTATTTTCTCACTGTCCCTCATCTCAAACATCTAATCAATCAACTCACTTATGAAAATAACCACTTGAGAGCTTCATTCTAGAGAAAGAATAAGTTTAATGAACAAAATTCATCTAGTGTTAAAGGTAAAACCAACATAGATCCATCTTAACCCCGAATCTACAAAGCGCTGAGAGGGATCAAATCTCTTTTCACATTAAAAGAGGTTGTATTTCAGGAGATTTACCCTATCAACGCTTGGTGGATCTGGATTTAAGATGGATCTATGTTGGTTTAACAATAACATAGTTTATAGTTTGTATTTCATGTCTCAAATATACTTAAGTATTAGCATTTTGTTTGCTAAAATTATTTTTATAAAATTAATAATAATTATAATATATTGATAGTAATTTATGTTGAAATTTGAATATATATATATATATAAGTTAAATTATTATTTTTTTTAATTTGTTGAAAATTTAAACTTGTAAATTAATAAAAAAAATAATTAATATCTTAAACTTAATTTGGTAGTAGTCTAACTAATAGATGAAATGACTTTTCAGCTGAAATGTGACAATATAATTTCTAGCAAGATTGTGATTTCTTGTTGTTTAAAATGCACTTTTGAATGCATAAATAGATTATGCACCTTGAGAAACCCTAAGGCACTTGATCTTTGCAAATTAACCAACTTAAACATATGATTTTTAAAAACTTGTACTAGATTTTGAATAAAATTGACAAAAAAAATGCTTTGAATACAATCATTAAGTAGACTACCCAAACTTAATTCATAATCTTGATAGAAAAATGTCATAACCTTTAATTATTAATCCATTTATAAGTTATAGTGTTTAATTCTTGATTTATTTATTTATAATTTTTTAATTTCACTAATAGATTGAGATAGACATATTATAATTATTATTAAAGTGGTTAATGCATCTCTCATATACAAATGTTTGCATTTATTAAATATTAATACATAGTTATATTTTACATTAATTATTGTAATGGACCACAAACATAATGTATATAATAAATTTATTACTATATTAAATTTTGATGGTCAATTTAACTACCCTATGTTAATATGTTATTTTTTATTAGTCTTAATTGATTTTTTTTCGTTAAGATTGGCAAGGCTCTCTCATTTTCAATTTTACATGTCCATTATTCACCCCACAACAGGGCGAGGGTAGTACAAGCTTCAAACCCAAGATCTCCGATTCGGTTCATTCCACGGCCATCACCAATTGAGCTACCCGAGGCAGATAGTCTTAATTGATTTTGAAAATATTATTAAATTGTGAATTTTTTAATTTCTATTAAATTAAATATTATATATAAAGTCTATAACTTACGAAACCATTCATTTTTAGTTGCTAGATTTGATTGTGTTAAAGTAGCTTTTGACATAAAAAAATCCAGTCAGCTTAGGGTTGGTGTGGCCCAGACCAGGTGCGATCCCTCAATGACTTTGGCAGATTAGGGTTGGTGTGGCCCAGACCAGGTGCAATCCCTCAATGACTTTGGCAGATTAGATGCCCTTGGATCACGGCTCCTCAAGCCACAAGTGAAGCCTAGAGGATCACAAACAACTTGACAAAAAAACAAAAAAGTAGATTTTGATAAAAGTGTTATCACCCATGGTTTGGTGATAATCGGTGGTTTTGTACTTTATATTTATTTAATATATCAGTTTTTCCCATGGTTTTGTTAGAACCATGGTTTTTCACTTTATATTTATTCAATTTATTAATTTGTGTTTGTTAAATTTTCTTTTATAATTTAAGATGACCAAGATAGATCATTGCCAAATGCAATTATTTGATGTTCGTTTACATTTTACATTTTATATTTATATATGTTTTAATTTCAATATTAATTAAAAGATATGAAGTCGACATTTAATTTTGTTTTGTTTTGTTTTTTTCTTTTCTATATACATTTTTTTCTGACATTTAAAAATGTTGATAAAATTACTTAGATTACACCTACACATCTCCCCTATACTTGGTTATAGAGTGCCTCTTGACGCAACCAAATCTAAAGATACTTAGACCGTGATAAATTCTTTAAATCTCAAAGTTACCAATTCTGCAAAATTAGAGGGATCTGATGCACGAAAATAGCCAATTTGTTTCTATCTATGCATGGGAAATATTACAGGTAATATTTGTTTTCTGTTTTTCTTTTCAACTTTCTATTTTAAAATAAAAGGGTCACTACGCAATCATAGATTATGTAGCAGCCTCGTTTGAGTTTCATTATTATATTATCTAGTCTTTGTCTATTTCTTTAACTTATTTTCCATGTTGGCGAGACAACTCTTGGGTGTTACAACTCAGGATACTTTTAGTCACCATGTGCTTGCACCTAACCCTATATGGGAATCCCGTCTACCACATGTTTTATTTGAATTTTCTCATTCAACCGAGATGGCCTAAACATCAAATAGTCCTCTTTTTTTGTAACCGAATTATTTAGTGACAATTTTTAGTTTTTTTTTATTGTAAGGATGAGGTCCTTTGGATATATATACCCCTTAATTTGATCGTAAAGTGGGGATACGTATGGTACTATAGGGGAGTTTTTGGGCAAAGAATTGTTATTAATGTTTTGACTATGGAATTATTTTAATACAAGTGTAGAGATTTGACTATATTCAATCTTGTTCGATAGCTTTCATGTTCTATAATCAGACAAATGTCCTTTTTATTTTCTTGTAATTATTTCTGGAAATTTAGAGGGAAAATATTGTTTGTTTAATGGTTGTACTTCTTAAACAAATAATTATGTTCATTACATTTCTTTGTTTGTCTCAACACTGATTTGATTTGCAAATTATTTCAGATCGATAGTCTTCTTCAGTGACTTATGTCCTAAGAGGAGGTATCAGTTTTACACATTATTTTAACTTGGTTTCTATGAATGTTTTTTGGATTATCGGATTGATAGAAAATGTTAACATTTACATGCAAATTAATGTTGGCGTTTTTAATGTAGATGATATTCTTATTTTTGTTCTTACTTTTGTCTATGGTTGATTGATTACATTCATTAATCAACAATTAAAGTAAGATTAATTTTGTAAAATGGCATATGATTTACACTTTTCCCTTTTATTATCCTTGGCCAAGCAATTATTCGAATAATATATATGTTATCTTATGCATCTATTTCTTAATGTACAATCTTAATAGT
Source organism: Pinus taeda (assembly GCA_000404065.3). Classification (NCBI taxonomy): domain Eukaryota; kingdom Viridiplantae; phylum Streptophyta; class Pinopsida; order Pinales; family Pinaceae; genus Pinus; species Pinus taeda. The sequence continues at coordinate 29,108 of APFE030456440.1, read as the reverse complement.
AAACATAGTTATCTTTGTTTGCTTCCAAGATAAGGAACTTGTAAATTAGTAGTCACCTACTTTATGGTTAATTACATTCGAAAATAGTTTTAGTTTGATTTATAATTGCATTTACAAATAGGATCTCATCTCATTTTATAAACATAGTTTTTAGAACTTCTTTTTTTATAACTGCATTGATTTTGAGCCAGTTATGCAATGTTCTGGCCTTTTTCGTTTATTGTAATAAAATATTGTATATGTTGTATCATATTTTGACTCTCTAACAACAGTTAGTGTAATTTTTATTTTAATTCCAATTTCTAAATGAAATTTATGAATTAGAATTACTTAGCATTTCTTTAATCCGTTAAAAGTGAAATAATCAACCTTTTGTTTTTATGATTGCATTTGACTCTCGTTGTTTAATTCCTTTTTGACTTGTAGAGCTAACTCATAAATTTAATCATAGTTTATTAATTATAATTTAGCATAGAAGTAGTTTAGGTTCTAAGCGTAACATAATCATAGTTTAGATTAGTTTAGATTAAGAATTACCTCTTCCAAAGTCAATCCTTCATTAGAAGGAAGGAACATAGGCTAACGGAGCATATAAACTCGTCGAGGGTAGTTATACAAAATGGCTTGGGTTGTTAAAGAGCCTCGGTCTAGGCTATTCCTCCCTTTTCAATATATGTTTGTTCATGTGCATTTCTCTTCATACTCTTATCCTTTACTATAGGGGTTTCAATAACCATTATTTATTGCATTTTGTTGCCTGGTTAGGTCTCTTGATTTGCCATTTTTTCAAGCTTCGGCTTTCTCTCATGAGTATAAGGTGTAGATATTATTTGAATCCTTTTCAAAAATTACATGATGGGGATCATATTTCCAATTTTATTCTTTGTCAAAACTAAAATCCTTCATCATTTCTTTAACTTGGGTGATGACTTGGCTGTTATTCATAATGAATGGCCCCATAGATATTTCTAGCTTGAAAATATAATCTTTGCATGCAAGAACAAAATGAACTTGGTCTACAGTGAGACTTTGCCTTATAACTTCAAGAGAAAATATCCTCACAAGCAAAAAGGTTGGCAACCCGTATGGTTGCACTTCTGCTCCATCAAGTCTTATTTCAGTGTAGTCTTCAAAAATATATCAGTCCCCCCACTTGTGTCTTTACTGAGCTACAACAATACTTTTGCCTCAGGGAAAATTCTTGGAGGTTGTTGATTGTTAAAAATAGTATACATAGTGGCCATAGATGATGATAAGTATTAAAAAAACCCTCATTGTTTTCCTTCCTCCTAACAACACTAGTCCATTCAACCACGTATTTCTTTTAATTTCTTGAATCCCACATATTCAAACCAAGATAACTAAACTTGTTTGCATGTACATACAAGAACAGATAGACTAAAACATATGGTTATATGAAGTAACTAACAATACAAATGTTTTGAGACTGAAAGATGATGGACTTGGCTAAGTAAGAAGGGATGTCGAAAATAGTATATGGTTGTATCATTAGGCTTAAAAACTTTGAGGCTTATTCATTCACCATGATCCCAGTATCATCTTCCCTTAACAAAAATAGAATTACAGCCAAGACATGTTGTGCAACTTTAGAAATCAGGGTTGTAGGATACTTTGTAACAAATGAAGGAATTTGAGAATTTGTTGGTTGAATGAGTTTAAACAAGCTTTCCTTGTTTTCCTTAGAAATATGTTTGTAAATAAGGAGCAAATAATCATCTATAAAACTCTTGGGATTCTCTACTATAGGAAAATTAAAGGCTTCATGAATTATCTTGGGTGTGACCTCAAAAATATTTTCCCCCAATGAAGACATAATAAATTTTATTTGTGGGACAAGGGAAGTTACTAACTAGCTTAAGTATTCAGGAAAATCATAGATAGTTGGTAGACTAATATGGTAAATACCTAATTGTATGACTCGAAGGAGGTTATTAGAGTCACTAGAGCAGTCAAGGACATCTTGTCGAATCTCCATGAGGTCAAAGGGGCAACATAAATCACACATTTATGCTTCTCTTTTAACGAGTAGCATGTGAACAGACAGTATGGTAATTGTGGGTTTTTTTGTTGTTGAATTCTAGGTTATTTTCATGTTTACAACTTAAAGGACAACATGAAAAGAAGAGTAGAATGATCAATTACCTAGTAATAAGAGATGACGAGGGATGAAATGATGATGTGGAAGATACAATGTACAATTTGGATGTTGGCTACTATAGCTCTGTAAACAGAAGGACAAAGAAAATGACAGGTAGGGCAATCTTTTATCCTTTATGTCTTGACTGGGAAAAACAAAAAAAAAATGATGACATAAGGGAGTATGGAGGGGTGACGTGGGGTATGAGAAATGACGTGGATGGGTGAGGTGGAGTAATGACATGGATCCCACTCACTTGTCTAACTCACCTGGATGGTCCCTTAGCTGTCGTCAATGTACAATACATGGTTTTTAGAAAAACCATTAACCACTTCTGATGAGTCCTCGTTATGGTTTGTGAAAAGTGAGGGCGACCTATCATAATGAACCGTGACCGTTGATCTGTATATGGATTATTTGGTCATCCCGCTTTCTAACAGGTCCCATCACGTACTCTTAAGTTTACTTTGACCTGCCAGAAATTTGTTGATTCAAAGGGCTGGTTTAAAAGGGCAATGATCTGACCCAAACTTGCATGCTCTTTAATTTTTGATTTATCAAAGTCTTTGACCCAATTTTATATAGTTCGAGTCAGTGCTTTTAGCCTGAAAGGTTAGGCTCAAATACAAGTGTAAACAAAAATTTTGATAAGGCACTTTTACATTAAAAAAAATTGTATTACATGTTTTATTTTGCAAAATAAAGTAGAAAACTTTAATTACAACATTGGCTCCACCTGGGGATAACATTTTAAGATAAAACACTAAGAATCGTAGATCAATGCCTTCACCTCGAGCATGGAGTCACATTGTAGAAGATGACAAGCAATAAAATTAAACACACCAATACTTACAATGGGCACGTTGATATTTACAATGAATGGCAATAGATGATCTGGTGGTGAAACTAATGTATGAGGAATTTCCCATTGATAGGCAATTGAAGCAGATCCCCATCTAAGCTCTCCAAGAGAAAAGTGTTGCTACCTTTGACTTCTGCAATTTTACATGGGCCAAACAAGAGTGCATCAAATTTGCCATGTTTTTCTCTATCTTCATGCCTAACATCCCACTTGAGCATAAGATCTCCTTGCTGGAACAACCTATCCTTTAGATTTTTGTCAAATATGCACGTCATTTTCTCTTGGTGCCTTTCTAGATTTTTCTTTGCTTTCTTTCTATTATCCTGCAATTCAACCAAGTAATGGATTCTTATAGTCAATGCATTTGGGTCTTCTTCTGCATCTTCAATCAATTTATCCATTTGTAGGGCTAACTGGCTTGGATACAAAGTAGTGGTTCCATAAACTAATTTAAATGAATATTTTCGTATGGACCTCTTTGTTGTTATTTTATTGGCCCAAAGAGCCTACTTTAGTTGTGTGTCCCAATTATTTTCTACAATAATATTCTTAAGAATCCTGACCAGAGTCTTATTGGAAGATTCAACCAATCCATTCCCCCATGGATAGTAGGCAGTAGAATGGTTGAGAATAATGTTGTACTTCTGACATAAATTAGTCATATTAATTGATTTAAAATACTAGGCATTGTCAATGACTATTTTCCTTGGGCATCCAAATCTAGCTAAAATATTTTCTTCAATAAACCTTATAACAATTGTGTTAGTAGTAGTTTGAGTCAGTACTACCTCCACCCATTTGGAGAAATAATATGTGGTAGTTAAGATCTACTTATGTTGTCTTTTAAATGTTGGGTGAATTTCTCCAATGAAATCTAACCCCATTGCATGAATGGTGCTTCAACAAAAACTGGGCCTAAAGGCAAATGAGAAAAATTTTGTTTTTCAGCAAACACCTGATATTTATTACAAACCTTGATTGTTTCATGATCATCAAAAAATAATTTAGGCCAATAAAAACTAGCCTTTAATATTTTGTGAGCTATTGTCTTCCAACTATGATGCCCATCCAAATACCAGCATGGAATTCATCCACAATATTTTGGGTTTCTTCTTCTATTAAACATAGCAATAATACTCCAGCAAGGTCTTTCTAGTAATTATTTCCATTAGATATAATAAAATTCATGGCTTGTAGTCTTAATGATATGCATTTAGTTATGTCCAACTTTGGTGGGAATTCAAGGAAAAACAAATATTGAACAATAATTTTATACCACTCTAAGCTTAAACATTTATATTTAATCTCCCTATATCCTTCTATGGCTTGGTCTCCTTTTGTTTTTGGATTTAGTTCAAGATTGGAAGACAACAATTTAATTCCTAAGGCTTTGTAGTTTGATTCAGATAAGATTTTTGATAGGTCTTGTCCCTTTATCAACTTCATTAGTTTAATGTCCATATCATATTCCTATATCATTTCTATCCACCTTCCTTGATTTCCTTCATTATCTTCTTGAGTGAGGATCTCTTTGGCCATAGATGTTGGAACATAAGCTATTATCTTGGATTGTAGTATGTAAGTTCTAAAAGCTTTAAGGGTTTTGACTAGTGAATAAGCCTACTTCTATAGTATTTTATACTTCAACTCTGCATCTCTTAGTACTTTACTGAAGAAGGCTACTGACTACTCTTTGCCATCCTCATTCTTCTATAATAAGATAGATGTAAGGGTTGTTTCTGATGCAAATAAAAATATTAGAAAAGTTTTATTGTAACCAAGGTTTATTAGAACAAGAGCTTCTCCAAAATATCTCTTGATTCTACAAAAAGAGTCCCTAGCTTCAAATATCTATTTAACTTCTTTATCCATTTTCAACATGTCTATTATGTCTTTCACGATCTTAGCATAATTTGGTACAAACCTTCTCAAGAAATTAATTTTTCCCCAAAAAAATGAATTTCTTTCTTGTTCCTTGATAAAGGGATGTTATTGATAGCTTCAACCCTCTTTTGATCAATCTTAATCCCTTATTTTGAAATAATATGACCCAGTAACTTCCCTTCTCGCAACGCAAATTGTGACTTCTTAGGATTTAAAGACAAACCATATTTCCTACACTTTTCAATTTTTTGTTACAAATGGCCCAGGTGTTCTTCATAAGAATTTGAATATACAGTGATGTCATCTAGAAATATCACTACAAACTCTTTTTTTTCACCAACAAAATCTATATCCATAGGTATTTGAAATGTAGCACCTACATTCATTAATCCAAATGGCATTTTGGCATACGTAAATGTGCCCTAAGGAGTTGTGAAACTTGTTTTTTTTTGTCTTCAGGGTGGACTAAAATCTGATTGTACCCTAAAAAACCATCTATCATGGAAAAACTTGATTCCAACTACCTTTTGCAAAATATAATCCATCTTTGGTAGTGGATAATTGTCTTTGAGGGAAGCCTTGTTCAGGTTTCTAAAATCTATAGACAATCTTATTTCTCCATTTTTCTTCCTCGCAGGCAAAAGGTTGGCTATCCATTCTAAATACCTTCAATGGACTATGATCTTTGCTTCAAAAATATTCTTAACCGATTTCTCAATCAGAGGCAACAACAAATGTTTTATTTGCCTTAACTTTTGTTTGTATGGCTTAACCCCGTGTTTTAGAGGAATTCTATGATGAATAATTTTTTTATTATAGGTATATTCATAACACAAGAAAACACATTAGAATACTTTTTGAACAATTCAACATACCTCCGCTTAAAATCCTTGGGTATTGTCTTTGCTAATTTGATAAGCTTGGGCTTCTGCAATATTCCAATATTACAATCTTATACATCTTCTTATTGAGTGTGCTTTGTTATTATTGTTGGAATATAATTTTTGTTAAAAAGCTTCTCCAATGGAACAAGGCCTATCTTATTGGAATACATTTTTTGTCAAAAAGCTTCTCCAATGGAACAAGGCCTATGAGAATGGCATTTCTCTTCAGCTGTAAAAAAAATTGATCAGCAATAAAGTCCTTCCATACTAGATTACCAACCTTTTCTTCTTCTTGATCATTTTCATTTCCATCCTCCTAATCGATCTGTGAGGTAGAAAATTCCCCAATCACCTCCATGAAATGCTTAATTTACTCATCATCCTCAAAGATCTACTAATATTTCACATTGTCATGTATAATAGGTCGATTTCTAATCTAAATCTCATACCTCAAATGAGGGTTTTGAGGTCGTTTAAAGGTGTTGGCAACTACTGCTAAATAATCAACAAGCCTATTATGCTCCCTAGGCAAAAATTGGATATTAAATCTAAAGAGAAGTTTTGGCATGAGATCCCAAACTTTATTTCTATAATATCTCAATCTTGGATGTTTGGTATGGCATTGGCGTCTTATCTGCTTGATCACCAAATCTGAGTCTCCAAAGACTGCTAAGTTGTCAATTTTTAGATTTTTAGCAGCCTGCAAACCCAATTTATGAGCCTCATACTATGTAACATTATTAGTGGTTTAAAATTCTAGCTTGTATGATAGGGGAATCACTTCACCTTTACGAGATACCAATAAAATCCCTGCTCCATTTCCTTCCTTGAATAACCTCCATCAAAATACATCTTCCAAATTGGGTTTTGGATCTCATCTAACTTTTTTACAGTTGATGGAGCCTGATTTTCCATATCTTCAACTGCTTTATCATCTACCCCTATAAAAAAAAATAACAAAAATCTTTATCCTTACTATATACAGGAGAGTTGCTAGGATTATCCTCTCTCATAACTAGTTTTACAAATCTAGACTCTCTGTATAGCCTCCTCTCTTCGCCTCCAAATACTAGGATAGTTGCATATGTTAGGTCCAACTTTATTGTAGCATCAAGCCTCATCCCCCAATACCTAGAGAGTAACATGCCAAATCTAGGGGGAATATCAATGACTACCATGTCCATTACAATGCTTCTTATAGGAATCTATGCTAATGAAATGGACATATCCTTGATTATACCAAAACAATTCACTCTCTTTGAGTCAAATGAATACAAATATTTATAGGGTTTGATAATCCACAAGCCCAACTACTCCATTACAGACATAGACATTAGGTTGTGGGAAGCACCAAAATCAAGCATGCAGTTATGAAGAATCAAATCATGCATCAAAAGAGTTGTGTAGAAGGGAGGGGTGGCATAGTCTTGTTCTTCCACATGTGGCCTAAACATCACCATAGGTCTGTCATATTGTAAATTGACATTTTCTTAATTAGGTGTAACTTGAGTTGAATTTATGAAAATAACATTCTTCTTTTGATAGGCAGGTTGCTTTGCTAATTTTTCTATTGGTACAGGTATCTCCACCTTCTCCATTTCCTTCTCAATACTAAAAACATGACCTCCTTTCTCTACTTTTAATTGTTCTTCCACTTGCTTACTTTCGTGGGTTGGTTTCTTGGTTCGCGTCTACTATTTTGATTGAATTGGATACTTTGATTTAGCTTGCTTCACTGATTGTGATGTTTCTCTTTTGAGCACTAGAATATTTTAGACATGTTTTGTTCCCTTGTCATCATTCTTCTTTGAGGTTTTTTGATCTTGATTACCAATATGACCCTGTCTCCTTGATATTTTTCTTGACCTCAATTCATATCTCTTATGAAGCTCTTCTTTTATTAAATATCCAAATCTTATACAATTTAAATCAATTTATTCTTCATTTAAAGGGGGGTGAAACTCAGAATCCATATCTTAATAGTCTCCTTCCTCTTCTTCAAACATTGTGGAATACAAATTTTCTTGAAACTTTAAATCTTCCTCCAAATTCTCTTATGGTTCACCTTCAATCATCAAAGGAAGTTGAACCTGGTCTTCTTGGTCCTTTTTCTCCATTTACAAAATCAGAAGGGGAGGATTATACGGTCTCATGAATCGTGGATTGAAGGTCTTGTTGCCTCCTTGTTGCAACTTCTTGGAGGATTTTTATTTTCTAGTTATAACTTGACTAATTTATTTGAAATGTTCCTAAGCATTTGGTCATCTCATCTAATTTTCGATCATCCAAGCCTTTTTCCTACCCTGAAGGTCCTGACTCTTCTTTTCCTTATCTTTTTTCAAGTTAATCAATTTTACCTTTGAGTTTTCCTGTTTCTACGAGATTTGCTTCAATCTCAAGAGCATCAGTCCAAATTTTATTAAGGGTATCTGAATTTAGCTCTCTATGAGTAAAAGAAAATTTTTCATGAAAGGCTCCCACAAAATCTACTTTGGCAACTGCTAGCAAAGGCTTAACGTCTACCAATATTGATTGTAAAGCTTATTGAATATTTTGTTAAATTCTGTAACATCCTCATTACAATTCTTCTTCACATGGTTAAATTCAATAAAATAGTAGACATGATATTTATTTTCACACCATTTAGTTGTAAAAGCATTTTCCAATCTTCTGAAGTGGTAATTGAAATTGGTGGGAGAGTTTTGAACTATTTTCTAGCTTCCCCATCCAGAGACTAAACAAAAAGAATCATTACAACATCTAATTGTTCCACATTCAAGTTTTATGCAAATGCACAAAAGGTTGCAATATGTTTCTTTGTTGTGATATCATCTTCACCACTGAACCTGGGCAATAGCTTTAAATAGTCCTGAGGCATGACATTCATTGGTTGAGGTGAGATGAGGGGAAGATAGTAGTTAACTAAAAATCCTGGCACTTCCATATTGAAAAGTGGAGGTGGGATACTTACTATTTGATGTGAAGAGAAAGAAGTTGTTATAGGAACAACTTTTGACACAATTGGGGCTGAATGAGATACAATTGTTGTAGTAATATTCTTGATTTCCTTAATTATAAATATAGGAGGAAAATAAAGGGAAACTATTTCAAAAGATTTTTTCTCTAATTGAAGCTTCGAAAAAGGAAAATTAGGAGGAAAGTCTCTTTCAAAAAAGTTTGGGGTTTTAGGAGAGACTTTAGGGATATTTGACTTAGACTTGTGTGAACTTGGACTAGATGGTCCAGGAGCATATATTGTAGGTTTGGGAGTCACTAGAGACTTTTTTTTCTCTCTACAATCTTTTGGAAAACAAATTTTCCAGGCCACACGACTTTGGTTTCTTTTGTTGGGAAGCATCAAAACAAGTGTGTGTCCTTCTTGGAGACAGGGTTGCAAGAAAATAACTCCCTTTGTAGAGAAATCTCAGCCAACACTTTATTTTCTCACCAGACAAAGAAATGTTCAATAACTACCTAGGAAAAAATATTCAACTTCATACCCCGACAACAACGCCAATCAATGTTGTTTCCTAGAGACAATTCTCGGCTAAACAGAACCAGAGCCCAGGACATCCACAGAACTGCTTGAAACTTTAAAAAGATTTATTAAAATGTTATTAAAATGTGCCTATAAATGTTATATTTATTGTGCAAAAAATTTAATCTCGGGTAGGAACGTTTATGCCCAAATTGGCATTATATTAGTAATTACAGACTTTCATTATTCCATCAGAAAGAAGAACTGAAAATAAACTAGGGTTTATCACTTGGGATTTTAAAAGAATCCAAATTTAAAACCCTAAGATGAAATGTGGAAGATTTAGATTGAAAATGAAAGTGTTCAAATAGTGGAGATCTTATTAAGGTGTTTCTGAACAAGGCTCACATGTATCTTTTGTAGATATTAAAGATACATAAATAAATTTGTAATATACTCAAACAAACTTGCTATAATCCTACATGTGTTTGATAGGAAGAAGAAAACAAACATAGAAAACATATGAAAAATAACACACATTTCAATGCACCAATAGTTGGAATCAATCTAGAAATTTTATTATTCTTCTCTAACGAAGCAACACACTACACAAGTGCTCAAAATTGTCAAAACTTCAAACCCTTTTCCAGTGATTCTCATGTCTTTTAAATATTACATCAAAATGAATTACAAAGTAACTGTCAAAACTTCCAAAACTACTTAACTATCTATAAACTAAAAGTATTTAAACATTACAAAATAAAATTTATCATTTATGAGAACGTGTATGACTAGTGGAATTGACCCCAAGGATTGGTGCATGGTTCCACAACTTGAACTTTGACTTCAATAGGAGTAATCATTTTTTCACACTTCTTCCAAAGCACTTGATCTAGGACTTTACACTAGATCATTTTCTGGAATGCAACTTTCAAATTTGAAATATTTTTCTAATTAGGATTTGCAACAAACAATGTTTTCATTAACCAAAGAAGTTAGAAGTCCCTTTGCAAGTAGTTCACCATAGTTTTTCCCTTTAATATTGCAGTCTTTCATAATTTGTACATGCCTTGCTTTTAACAACCACTATTTCTTTCTCATATAATTCCCAAGAAAGCAAGTTTCCTTGTTGATCCCAACAACTAGGTAAGCCAACTCTCATCCTATGATCAAACTTAGAACCAAATAAAGAAACTGACTTTTGAACCTCCTTTAATCTATTCTTAACCTACATACAAAGTATATTTTTCTCATTCATTTTTCTAATCTCCATTATCACTACAAGTCTTTCTGTAATATCCAATTCCCTCAGTTCTATTGAAGACTTCTCATTCAGATATTTAATCATTTTCTTAGCTTTGAGTGCTTCTTTCTATACATGTTTCTTGCATGTATCAATACTCATTTCAAATCCTTTTATCATGATCTTTGTTGTGCAATTATATGAATATACTCCCATATAGAACAAACCTCTTGGATAATATCATCACAAACAATTCCTCTAGCTTGAATTAGGGAAATATTACCCTTCACCTTGGCTTTCAAATATTTAATCACATCGTGAGTAGCTTGGTTTTTAATGGTCAATTAATTAGTACTCTTTTGTTATATTTAGTTGTCTCTCTTTTATATTTAATTGTTCCTTCATCACAACCAAATTGTCTTGAGATTTCTTTAATTCATCTTCTAAATCTTGAGCTCTGTCATTACTCTTGTTAGTTTCTCTGAAGGGTCCTTTGATTCACTTGAGACAACAATGGTAAAAACATGACTTTTAATTGATTGTTGTAGACTTTGCACCTTTTCTTGTAAAATGACAATTTCTTTGATTCTATCAACTAACTCTTGCATTAGTAGTTCTTTCTCTTTTTCAACTTGTGCCAACTTGGTTATTTGAGCATGGTACTAGGAATTTTTAACTCTTTTCTCAATGAATGCATCTTAGATTCTTTATTTTGCAATAGGGTTTTGATAGCTTCCTTGTCTTCTAGATCTACTGTCAGTTTAACAATTAACTTCTTATATTCCTCATTTTTAATACACTGAGCTCTATAATTTGATTTTTCTTGCTTGAGTCATTTTGAAACTTTCTATAGGAGTTTTTCTACTTTAGTAACTATAAAAGAGGTTTTTCTCAGGTCTCTATAGAACATTTCCCTTTCTTTTATATGAAAATTAATATTGTAATATAGTGGAATGTTAGCTACACTTATGGATAAATCCAATATTGTAAAACTAGGTCCTGAAGGAATGGACTGAGTAGCGGGATGCATAATAGACAACTTTAATTCATTTATCTCTGGATCCTTAGTAGAAAGTAACCTTGTCTGATACGTTGGGATTGCTTGTGTTGTTAGTTGAGTTTCCATATTGCTTCTCACCTTATAACTCCTCTCTTTAATATGTTGATAATTCTTCTACAATATTTCTACTAAGGAAGGAGTCTCCTCAATTGAAAATGTTCCCAAATTAGTGGAGATAGAAGAAGTAGTGTGCCATGGGTTTCCCAACTGCATTTGGAAACCGGGAGGATTTGAAGGTCCCTCGGTTAATTTGACTTGTACCTCCTCTTCATCTTCCCCTTGAACTTTTTCTCTTTTTTTGTGATTATGAATCCTCCATTTCAATATATGTTTGATCAAGTGCATTTCTCTTCGGGCTCTTCTCCTTCACTATAGGGGTTTCAACATCCATTCTTTGTTGCATTTTGTTACTTGGATAGGTCTCTTGATTTCCCTTTTTTTCAAGCTTTGGCTTGATCTCATGAGTATAAGGTGCATATTTGATTTGCATCCTCTTATTATAAATTACATGATGGGGATCATATTGCCACTTTTCTCCTTTGTTAAAACCAAACTCCATTGTTTATTCAACTTGGGTGAGGGCTTGTTTGTTGTTCATAATGAATAGCCCCGTAGATATTTCTAGATTGAAAATATACCTCTTGCGTGTAAGAATGAAATGAAGTTGGTCTATATTGAGACTTTGTCTTATAAATTCAAGAGAAAATATCCTCAAAGATAAAAGGGTTTGCAACCGGTATGGTTAAACTTCTGCTCCATACAACCTTATTTTTGTGTAGTCCTACAAAATATACCAATCCCCCACTCTTGTGTCTTTACTGAGCTACAACAATTCTTTTTCCTCAAGAAAAATTCATGGAGGTTGTTGATTATTCAAAATAGTATACACAATGGCCATAAATGATGACAAGTATTAAGAAAAACCCTCATTGTTTTCCTTCCTCCTTATAGCACTAGTCCATTCAACCGCATATTTCTTCTGATTTCTTAAATCCTATATATTCAAACCAAGATAGCTAAACTTGTCTATGTGTACATACAAGAATAGATAGACCAAAACAAAGGGGTACCTTGAGTAACTAGCAAAATGAAAGTTTTGAAACTGAAAGATGATGGACTTGGCTAAGTAAGAAGGGATGTCCAAAATAAGATAAAGTTGTATAATTAGGCTTAGAAACCCAAAATATTGTTCATTCACCATCCCATTATCATTTTCCCCTAACAGAGACATAATTACAGCTAGGACATGTTGTGCAGCTTCAGAATAAAGGTCTGTAGGATACTTTGTATTTGATGGAGGAATTTGAGAATTTGTTGGCATAATGAGTTTAAAATCTTTTTCCTTGTTTTCCTTATAAAAATGTTTGTAAGTAAGGGGAAAAGAATCATCTGTAAAACTCTTCGGATTCTCTACTATAGGAAAATTAAATGGATCATGAATTATCTCCAGTGTGACCTCGAAAATGTTTTCCCCAATGAAGAAATAATAAAATTTATTTGTAGGATAAGGGAAGATACTAACCAACATATGAGTTAGGGAAATCATATATAGTTGGGATAATAATATGGCAAATACTTGACTGTATGACTCAAAGGAGGTTATTAGAGTCACTGGAGCATTCAAGGACATTTTGTTGAATCTTTATGAGGTCAAAGGGGCAACGAGAATCATACACATATGCTTCTTTGTTCACGAGTGGCATGTAAATGGATGGTATGGAAATTGTGGGTTTTTATCAATTATGGAAAGAAGTATAGAATTATCAATTACCCGATAATAGGAGATAATGAGCGATGAAATGTTAATGTGGAGTAGGCAATGTACAATCTGGATGTTGGTTACCATAGCTCTCAAATAAAAGGGCAATGAAAATAACGGGCAGGGTAATCTTTTATCCTTTCTGTATTGAGTGGAAAAAAAAATGAATGACGTAAGGGAGTATGGAGGGGTGACATGAGATACAAGAGATGACATGGATCGGTGAGGTGGAGTAACGATGTGGATCTCTCACTTATCTGGCTCACTTGGCTAGTCCTTGATTTGTCATCAACTTCCAATGTGTGATTTTTACAAAAACCATTAACCACTTCTGATGTCTCCCCATGGTGGTTTGTGAAAAGTGGGGGGGGTGGGGGGGGGGGAGGGGGGGGGACCTGAACGAATGAACTTTGACCATCGATACGGAGATAGGTTATTTGGTCATCCCGCTTTCCGATGGGCCCCCATCACATACCATTTATTTACTTTTACCTATCGGAAATCTGTTGATTCCACAGGCTGGTTCAAATGGATGACAATTCGAACCAAACTTATGTGCTCTTTATTTCTGATTTATCAATGTCTCTTACCCACTTTTATATAGTTCAGACCAACAATTTTAGCGTAAAAGGTTAGGCTCAAAAAAAAAAAAAAAAAAAAAAAAAAAAAAAAAAAAAAACTTTTAATAAGGGACTTTTACATTAAAAAATAAAATAAAAAATTATTCCCTATATCTAACTTTTCCTTTTTTATATATACATATTTTATTTTGCAAAATAAGGCAGCAAAATTTAACTACAACAAGGAACACACTTACTAGAGAAAAGAAAAATCCTCCAAAGCCTAAATACAATTTTTCTCCACACAACTAAGCTAAAGGTAAATTTTCCACCTCAATGTCAACATTAGGTACACCAAAACCCAACACATGCAAACTTCTATTCACACCCTCTCCCCTAATATTCTTTGTACATTAATCACATTACATCCAATGCTCCATTTATCCTCATCACAATTGATAATTCTAATCAAGGTCATTGACACCATAGTTGATAATTCCAAGAAACATTACTCACCTAACCCACCTTCATCTGTTATCACAACCATTGGAAACAAAATGGTCATCCCTAATAATTTTGGAAAAAATCCAAACAATAAATGAATCTTATTAAAAGTACAAGTATGGGATTTTCCAAGGTTATTATACCATTTTTGGGTTCAAATAACATGTGACTTGAACACTCTAGCAATATTTAGTCCCCAATCTCACTTCGATCCCATCATAGTGTGACAATGAACATCTCTAGGGCATTGTGTCCACCCCAATTCCTAAAGAAATCCCAATCCAAAATTTTGAGTCCCTTTTTTGAGTTCATCGAATCTCCTAAAGCAACACTCTTGTTTTCTACTCCCTTGGGAAGATTTGACTATCCTTGAGTCCCTTACACCTTTATAAGTGGATGTCTCCTTTCATGCTTCAAATGCCTCAAACACAAGAGGAATACCCCTTATACTTGCTTATACTATCCCACCAATGATAAAGTCCTTGTCCCATTATATTTTTCTATTTACGAATCCCTTATAATGGCTTACCTTATCTTCCCTAATTTTGCCTCCTTAAATTCTTCTATTCCAAGTTTGAAGGATCCTTACTAGACTTTGACTCCTTGTACTTCCTCTTAAGTGATCCCTAATAATGTATTCTTTCCTCCTCCTCCTCTATTGGACCCCCTCGTTCTTTATTCCCTTAATATCCAAGAATATCAACATCTTGTTGAACAATTTTCCACCTAAGAAGCTTTTATTCAACTACACCAACCTTCACAAGATCCATTATGGATTTATCTATAGCCTAACATGTGGCTTTATGCTTAACATGGAACTTTGTCTAGGGCTTAACTTGCCCCTCCATCCTCACAATTGATTATCTATGGATGTTTTTGCATGAAGAACTCATGTTCCACATTACCTCTTCTGCTCATAGGTTCTTCCATTTGATGGGCTAGTTAATAATTGCTTGATTTCATGGCAGCTTATTGCTTGTTCTAAGGATTTTTTTTGGTTCTAGTAGAATTTTCCCTTATTCATTATTCTCTGGTAAAATAGTTTGAACTGTGATCTTATTTCCAATTACATTATTTAAGTAAAAAAAAAAGGAAGACTAGATATATGCATGAATATGGAGGCAACTCCAATTTGTAAGCCATATTCTAAATCCTCTGCAACACCTTATGGGAACCATAATAATTGGGTGCTAATTGATTTTCCTTTTTGGTTGCTTGAGGTGCTTCTATTTCTATGGTTGTAGTCTCAAAAACTCTTAATCCAACACTTCAAATTCCACTATCATATGATGTTCATCTCTTGTTTCATCATATTTTCTCTTGTAACCAAGTTGTCCTTTAATAGTTTCAGAATCTCTTGTCGTTGTTTTGTGGTACTCCACTACTTTAACCTTCACTTTCCCTCTCAAGGGTGATGTGATGGATAGCAGATGACATCCATAACGCCAAAAATGGAGGCATTTTTTATGAAGTATGGAAGGACGTGTTATATTGCCATTTTTCCAAGGGATACCTATCAACCCATTGTGTTTACTTATTAGATGCAAAACAATGAAGACACCCTTCTAGACAATTAATCACAATCTCAATTTGCCCAGTTGATTAAAAATGGTAAGAGGATATATGAACTAATTGAGTATCCAAATAAGAGCATAATTTAGTCCAAAATTATCCCGTGAAAACTAGATTTCTATCACTTACAATAATCTTGCAGATTCCATGTAGCTTCTAAATTATTTACATTAATGTTGTGGGTATTCTACTTTCTTTAAAAGGATGTGGAAGAGTGCAAAAATGGGAATACTTTATGGGTTGATCCACTACTACCATGATGATCTACTCAAACATTTTCCGAACATTGACTTGGTATGGCTAATGATTAAAGTAGACCTAGGGTCTTGATAGCCTCCCCTTTATTTTGTTGGCAAAACACACATTCAACCACAAAAATGTTAACATCAATTTTATGGCCTTTTGAAAAACCATTCTTGATCCCATGGAATGCTTTTAAGAACCCTTAATGTCCTCCTATAGAATAAGTGTGTAATTTCAAAAGGACCTTCTATGTGTTGGGAGTTCTTACTATGAATATAGCTAATTTTGATGCCACGGTAACTTATTCTTCCATATAAATCTATCTAATTCATTTGGGTTATCTTGTAATTTATGAATGATTTTTCATACCTTTTGATCTTGCTTCCCTTCGATCATTGCTTCTTCTACCCAATTAGATTGTCGAATGGAAATAACACACAATTAATCCTTTGTCTTCGTCTTCTTTTGAAAGTGCATGTACCACCATATTTTTTAATTTTTTGTAGATAATTTAAAAGTCATAACCCAACATCTTTGTTACCTATTTTTCTTTCTCTTATGAAGGTAATCGTGGTTCCAAGAATTATTTCAAACTATCGTGATTTATTTTTACCTCAAACTGCCTTCCTATTATGTAAGGACATCATTTCTTAAATGCATGTAATATGGAAAACATTCAAATTTTCCTAAATAGGTTTGACTAAGTTCTTTCCTTAAAGGTAAGGGACCATCCTTCTTCCATTAAAATTGCACTAATGTCATTTCTTGAGGCATTACACTCCGCAATAAAGGTTTTTGTGAAGTTAGGCATGGCTAAGATAGGAATCATACACATAGTCTCCTTAAGTTTTTCAAAAGCTTTGATTTATTCTTGAATCCAAGAAAGTGTCATTTTTTAATAATGTTGTTAGAGGTGTTGCTATTTGACCATAATTCTAAATAAACTTATGGAAATATCCCATCAATCCTAAGAATCCTCAAAGATTCTTCGAGATTTTGGGAATTGGTCATTCTATCATACCATTAATTTTGTTAAGTTCTAGTTTAACACCATCATGAGATATAATACGACCCAAATATTCCACGTCTTGAACCCCAGTGACATACATGGATTGCTCTTCATATAGTTGTTGCTCCCCCCTTAGCTTCAATACTATATCAACATGTTGTACTCACTCTTTCCAAAATTTGTTTTAGATTATTATATCATCAAAAAATATTACCACAAATTATCTTGGAAAGGGTTGAAAATAAAATTTATCTAGTTTTGAAATGTTGAAAGTACATTTATTAAGGCCAAAAGGCATTGTGAAACATTCATAATGACTTTTGTGTGTTTAAATATTGTTTTAGGGATGTTTTCTTACCTCATTCTGATTTGATGATATCCAACATAGAGATCCAGTGTAACCCACCTAACCCCCTAATACCTTATTAGTGTTGTGGGATGTAATTTAGACTTGAGCTCCAACATTTATTATGAAGATGGGTTTATCGAAATTCCTTTATCTTCAATCACCTAAAACCACAATTCTAAAACAACCATCATCTTTTTCTTGTTAGAGCTTTCCAACAATATAAATTTTATCTCATTTAGAGCTACATGAAGAAGGTCATTCCCATTTGAAGTTCCAATCCCTTGAGGACCACATCATCATAAGTATGCCCACGTGGATAATACATGGAAGCTCTTGGCCATACATCATTCCCACACAAGTCCACATCGTCAGCCACTTTCTATGTCAGGGAATCACCATATCAACAATTTTTCACAACATTTACATGGCCCATTCCTCTAGGGTTCTGATATACCAGTACATGGGTATCCTAGTTTACCCCATATGTCAATTTGTTTGATATGGCACAACTATTCTAGTTCGCATATATGGTAAGAACCCTATGATATTCCAGTGTGGTCAATAGAATGTTACTCCAACATGGAATATTGGAATATGGAAATTTATTTATAACAAAAAAACCTCAACAAAACACTAATAAATCGATAGGCCTATGCCTAGCTCGATGTGCCACCTCATAACTCTTCTACCTAATCACAACCCACCATGTGGGAAAGAATGACGTATTTAACATGTGGTGTGGTTGACATATATATCAGGATATTGATGATTTTTGAGATATAACCTTCCCGGATTACTTATATGTAGATATGAGAGCGCAGCACGCGATGTCAACCACAAACATCCAATCACCACATAACATGTGGAACGTGTTGATGTGTCCAAAACCATGTGGAACTATGTACGTGTGCCATAGGTCACTCATATTTAAGAGGTTGTTATTTCAAAAGGGCTAATTCCACATGACGTATCACATATGTTCCATCGCCATGTCATTAATGGTGACATCATCCCTCAAATATTTCGAGTACCTCATACTCTAGTTTCTCTAATGTTTAAAGGTTCTAAAGTTCTAATGTTTTCACTTGACATGCCCGATTAAAGAACTATCTTCTCCCAAGGCCATGCTATACATAGTTTTTCCCATAACGGTGCAATGGTGAAACTTTTAGGGCTCAATATGTTGATAATATGACAACCCCCCCTTTTGACTAGGTCTTGGTGTGACCCAGGGCTAAGGATGGGCTAGACAAAATTCAAATTTCTAATACTCTTCTGAATAGCAAGGGAACTCCATCCTTGAATTTCCAAGGATTTCCATGCTAAGGGGCTCAGCCCCAAATTCTCTTAATGGCTTGAAAGGAAAGGGTCAAACCCCCAAAATTCCTTCTTGTCCAAAACAAAGGCTCAACCCCAAATTTCTCCTTACTTGCTCAAGCTCTTCATCCTTATACTTCTACCAACTCAAGAATTCTTTGGTGAACTCTTCCATATTGAACATTAGATGTTCTAAGGAGGCTTTGTCTTCTTGAATCTCCCCTTTCTCACCAAGGTTTCTACTCTCACTTCTAGGTCCCATCATTAATAGGGACTCCCATCCTCACAACAACCATGGGGCTCCTCTAACCTAGCTAAGGTAGCCTAAGCTTACTGATTCAAACTCACAAGGAACAAGGATGTAACAAAAAACGAAGCAATAAAAATGGCCACATACCTATCAGTCCCATCCTTTTGGAAACCCACCATACATCAAAAATATTCATAAATGGTTACAAGAATGCATATAAACATGGCATAGTTAGCACAACTAAGGCTGACCTCTTAATTCATGAACATATAGAACATAATATTCTCATTTAACATAGACGAATTACTTCCCTTTCACACCACATTTCATATTCATAAAGGAACACATTTCAAAGTTAGGTAAGCTGTGTTATTTGCTAGCACACTGATCATGCATATTCATTACAGCCATACAATAGCTCTCAACTTACCAATCCACACATGCACAATAAAGCTAAAATAATATTTAAACATGAAGTATTGAACATCAAATACAAATCATTTACAAGCAAGGAATACACTTATGTGTTCATGTTAAAATTGTTGAAACTTAAGAACAGAAAACCACTCTCCACCCAAACGTAGGCACAACTACACTACGAATTTCTTGCAGTTGGCCACCCTCGAGCCAGATTCATGTCTAAAGGATGCTTTACTTAGGGTATGACACCAAATGGGTCAATTTAGGGTGTAGAGTATAAAGGTTGTTCTCCTTCATTGGTTTAAAAACAGGGATGTGACATCTCAAACACTAAGCCTGGGTTGATTACATTATAGGGTATGGCCACTAGGGGCTTGCAAAACACAAAGGGATACTTGTTCATCACTTCCTACCATTCCCTTGGTGATCATTCTAATTTCTAGTGCTTCAAATGCCCAAACACAATCAAACAGTAGAGTTCTTCTTGGCCTACCTGACTCAAGTGGAGGGATCTCTCACTGGTTTCCTTAGCTATCACAATTCAAGCCTAGACTTTGGGGTCTAGTTTCTAAACACAAGCTATATGTTTATATGATTACAGGTTCACAATGGTTCCAGTTTTACCCACAAATCCGGTTCCTTTATTTGTATCAGTCTTCCAATCATTATAATACTCCCCACTCAAGTTCTTAAATTGACATTGTTTTCCCCATGAATGTTGCTTCATGCAAGAGAGGTACAGGGTCCCCTTCTTCAGTTGTGGAGTCAACCAAGACTCTATCGTGAGGTATGTATCCCATGCTTTGTGGGCTCCAATACCTCCTCCCCCATCCTCTAATCTGGATCTTGGGAGGGGCCAAGATCTAGGTGACCTGAACATTGAACACTACACTAGGAGAGGAACATAATATTCAAGATACGCACACTAAATACAAAAGGAAGATAACCATTATCCATTTAAGAAACCATTTATGAAAGAAGCCTATCGTTGAGACATTATGGAGGATTAATTTGTCCTTTTACAAAGTGAGGCTTGTTATTTATAGCCTTTTTTTTAAGTTACAATACCATGGGTAAATACCATGGGTAGATACCATAGGTGGATACCATAGGTAGATACCATAAGTAAAAACCATGGGTAGGTACATAGGTGGATACCATGGGTAAATACCACGGGTGGATTCCACTTTCCATTTTGATCAATCCTCCCCCCTTAGGAAGCAATGGTCCCCATTGCGGGAAGTTTCCTCTAGGGAAGCCTTTGTTGAATAAGAGCATAACTATGGGTTTGTGGATGACCCAAAATCAAGTGTTGTTGAAGACAACGGTTTTGCATGGTTGACCCATAACTGTGGGTTTGTGGATGACCCTTAACCATGAGGAGTGAAGATCTGAGGATAGAGATACCATGTAATGCTTGTGAGCCAACTGTGATGCTGACAATGTGCGGCCTAACAGATGGACTTCGGTGGAAAGGGCTTTTTGTGGTTAACCCATAACTGTGATGAACAAATATTTGAAGATACAGATACCCTGTAATACTTGTCGAACAACTGTGATGTTGACAATGTGCTACCTAGAAAATGGACTTTAATGGAAAGGGTTTTATGTGGTTTACCCATAACCATGCTGGGATAGTTTTCTTACTAATCTTCCTGGTAGAGATGTGTTGGCTTATCTTTGTAAATTCTCCCAGGACCCTTTGTAATAAATGTATCAAGAAATCCAAGTACCTTTGTTATTCTTAAATGGAACACCCTTTCTAGGTAATATATATAAATTAAATTTGGGTCCCCTCTATTTTCTGATGCTCTTGAAGTTAGCATGAGATAACCAACATTCAAGGCCCTTACCATAGCATACTTAGCCAGATGAACTAGAGTATCCTTCTTGTCTTTCAATGGAAATGTAACACAAACACATTCAACCTTCATAAAATTGTGGAATTAGGTAAACATGCAAAACATGAGCTTCAATAAAGATATTGTGCCCCACGAATTATCAAGGTGGATAGGGGTATTGAATGATAACAACATTAACTTGTTTTAGTTTACTTTTCATCTAGACAAACCTATTTACTGGTACAGATTGTAGCACATTACTAAAGGGAAGAGCATAGTATTTTGAAATTTTTAATGGCACACATTGACTATAAGTTTCCTCCGCAATACATGGGATTGCCACTGTATCTAATGTAGTGCAACATTCCTTTTGAAAAACAAACACAATGCCATGTTCTACTGTTTAAGAGAAGAGTTTGATGTCAACATTGCGGTGTGGCCATATGATGCAATACAACAAACTTGTCGTAGAAAAAATATCATAGGCTATGATCTCTCCCATCATGACCATAGTGCTAAATACTTGGTGGGAATTGCTGAAGTAAGTGTGAAGCATAGGAGAATTCATCTTCATCGACATAAGTAACTCTTGCTAGGGGCATAGTGACTGTTGCATATTCTATCTAGTGCACACACATCATCTACTTTCTTCCCCACCATTGAATTATATTGACCCTACAATAACATTTTATCCGACCAACGACAAGAGAAAAGTCCATCGAGATCACATATGTTCATAATGTGTAATAATTTAATGAGTTTGGGATACTTGGCACCAGTGCTAAGGAAATGTAGGTTTTTATTCTTTTCCCAGTGAGGGACAACCCCATGCTTGAAGAACATCGTCTACTCAACCTCCTCCTAGACGTCCTCATTCAGCCATGCCTTCGATCTGTTCTCCGCCCAATGTAATTGAAGTTGATGACCATTGAATCCTTGGCTTGCCTTAGAAATTCGGTGGATATCTTGAGGATGTGTATCAAAAATTTGTTGTAAACATCCACCCCACAAAAACTTTGGGGCTCCATGCCCCACAACTTCTTCACATCTGAGATGAAGGCCTTGATTTTCAAGACCTTGAAAATAACAATGGTCTCGTAGAAGAACATATCTTTGAATCTTGGATCCCAAGAGCAAGCACTTAGAAGATTAGAGCATGATGGTCTTTGGCATGATTTGGATGTATGCATGTTGTTTCGAAAACTCATGACAAGGAACATGAATTCATTTCTCTTCAATCCATTAGCCAAAGCAAGCTTGGAAGCCACGATGCCTCTAGCCAACATGCATTTTCCCTTCGCACTCCTTGTTGCTTCCAAAGTACTTTCTGTAGCTCTAATGCCAATGAAAATGGCCATAGTAGTAGACTAAAATCCAATGAAATTATTGAGGTCATCCCCTTGCATGATGATGGCAACGCACTAAACACATGAGCTACAAATCTTCTATTGATCACACAAAGCTTGATACTTGCAATGAACCCGGTGAAGGGTATTTAACCTTTTCCAACTAACGACTTGCCTAAAATAACTTGACATGCAACCACACATTAAAATTCGTCTATCACTTAACTCGACTTGACTCAATGCTCAACACTCAACACTTAATTAAATGACTCTCTAATTTTAGCCAACTCCTCATGCGGGAGTAATTATCTTATTTTAACACTCCCCCTTAATTACGACCGCTAAAGTAAAACATGACTCATAACAACTCAAACATGCTTGATGGTCTATGTCTCAGTTAGGCTTACAACACCCAAGTTTCTTCTATGAAACTCAACACATATTGTGCTAATGACTTAGTAATTATATCAACCAATTCATCACTAGATTTACAAGGCTTCAAGTGAACTTCTCCATTGCTCACAAGTTCTCTAATAAAGTGATATCTAGTATCAATATGCTTTCTCTTCTAATGAAACACACTATTATTGGAT
This sequence comes from Pinus taeda, assembly GCA_000404065.3. Lineage (NCBI taxonomy): Eukaryota > Viridiplantae > Streptophyta > Pinopsida > Pinales > Pinaceae > Pinus > Pinus taeda. The sequence goes on along the minus strand of APFE030456440.1, from coordinate 5,776 downwards.
AGTGCAATTGTTGAGGTGTTGTCACAATATATTGTTGTTTATCCTAGTTGTTTCTGCTTGAGTTCATCACATACTCTTCTTAACCACATTGCTTGACATGTAGCTGGTGTTGCTACTACATATCCTGCTTCTTCTGGCAAAAGTGTCACAATGTGTTGCTTCTTAGATGCCCATGAAATCACACCTGAACCAAGATGGAACACAAAACCAAAAGTGTTAGTGTCTAAATCGAAAGTGCCATAACCAATCATCATTAGAACATGCAACTGTAAAAGAACAGACTTGATCACTGTAATTCATAATTAGAGAAAAGAGTTTGTTCCTCGTCATCTACACCTTTGCTATCAGTTGCTTTCTTGGGGCTTGTCATATATAGCACATTCTTGACCTTGAAATATAACTTTGTACCCTTTATGTGTCAATTGACCAACACTTATCAAATTATGTTTGAGACTAGGAACATAATATACATCTAAGATTGTCTTTGGCTCCCCCTGCTTGGTCAGAATGTTGACCACTCCTTCGCCATCTACATCCATAGTTTTGTCAATCCCCAACTTTACCTCTGTTTTCACAGATTGATCCAAATTTGCAACCAAATTCTTGTTGCCTGTCATGCGGTTACTGCAACCACTGTCCAATAGCCACACATTATCAGAAGGTTCATGCATGGTAGGGAAATCTAGGAACATCAAGATAGTAGTCTCTATAGTGACATTAGCTCTCGGTTCCCTTGATCAGCTATCTTCTTCCTGCAATCACGGGCATGGTGACCAAATATATTTCAATAATAACATATCACCTTTGATTTGTCAACTCTTTTATTAGAGGTGAAGCTTTTGTTGGTGCTTCGACTTTCATGTTAATTTTCTTCTCGACCATCTCTCTGACCACCATATCTTCTGCTTCGTCCTCTACCTCTCGATATACTTCTGCCCCGACCTCTATCTCTTGAAATAGAGACCTAACTTTTGAAAGCGGTCTCTAAAATGGAATCCTTATTTCTGTCTATCCTTGCCTCATGTGATAGAAGTGATCCCATCAACTCATCGACTGCCAATGATGCCAAATCTTTGACTTCTTCTATAGCTGCTACCACAACATCAAATTTAGTAGACAAAGATCTAAGGACCTTCTCAACCACTGTTTGAACTTTAATTTCTTCACCATAAATCTTTAACTGATTTAAAACATTTATGACCCAATTCATGAAAGAATTGAGTTCATATGTCTCCTTCATTTGCAAAATTTCAAAGTCTCTCCTAGTATTCTGCATCTTAACAATTTTGACTTTGGAAATACCTTTATAGTTTGTTGCCAAAGTATCTCATGCTTCCTTTGCTAAAAACGTGATCATAATCTTCTAGAAAATTGCTTGGTCCACTCCCTATTGGATAAGTTGCAATGCTTGTGCATTCTTCTTTTTGTCCTTCTTCCATTGTTCCCTCTCTGTATTAGTGAGAGTTTGTTTGTCTGCTTCATTCTTAGGTTATGAAAACCGAAACTGAGCATAATCTCAAACATCATGTGCCTACAACGTGATTGTCATCTTAATGGCCCACACACCATAATCTTTCCCTATAAACAGTAGGAATTGAGACTGGAAATTTGAGAAAACGATCATTTTCAAAAATTCCCTTTTAAAATAAAACCCTTCTCTTCGAATAATAATATCTCTTTAAGCTTGGCTAACTTTAAATAAAACCCTTAATTATTTTTTTAAAATAAAAATTCCTCTTTCACAAACATATTTAAATAAAAAAAATCTTTACGATAAATTCCTTTAAGTAATATATCTCTTTTTGAAAAATCATTTTTTACCGCACCTTTATATAACTCTAAAAAGAAAACTTATGTAGACCTTCATGTTGAGATTTTCTGTTTGGAGTAAGATAGGCAAAATCTCAGTTGATGACAACAATAGGAATCAGTTCCTAGATTAGCTCCAAGTTGTTGGGAGATGATTAATGCCTCCTATATTTGATGTGAGTGAGTTAATGAGGTTGTTAGATTCTCTTTGCTATATAACAGGTAACCATTCGGATTGTTTGCTATGAGGGTGAGAGTTTTGTGAGGATTTAATTATGTAATCTCCTGTTTGATTAATAATATTGCCGATGCCTATGTTGTGTGGACGTAGCCCAGATTGGTTGGGTGAACCACGTTAATTCCTGTGTCTTTATGTGCTTGATTTATCTACTGTATTTTTTTTTAATTTAGTTGTGCATATGATCTCAAACAAGTGGTATGAGAGCAGGTTGGAGGTGTTGGTGCTAAGAGGATTCTATGAGTGCGTGGTGGATTAAAGACTGGCTGTTGCGCGGTGTATTACCTGGTGCGGTGTATTACCTGATTACTGAAGCCGATCTGGTGCTGGTGCATTTGAGAGCCGATTTGTTGTTGGTGAGTGGATTGCTGGCAGCGTGTGAAGGTTGTTTGTTGGTGCGTGGCAACCATATGGATGCCGGTCGAAGTCAGATGGTGGTGTGAACCTACTGCTGTTCAAACAAGTGGAACTGCGCACTGGTGCTAATTGCCATGGACTTGTGTGAGCGCTAATATACATGCTGAATGCGTGTTTTCCATAACTAGAGGTGCGTTGAGATCTGCTGCTCGATGATCAAGGTACTGCTCTGCGTTGTTTTTTTTTTAAATAATCCTGGGTCATTCCGTAACTGTTTCCATGAATGGGGTCCTTCCTTTGGCCTGATCCAATGTATGAGCGCAAAAAGAAACTGTTTGTTGCCTGCGTTTAATAAAGGAATGCGCGCAGAGAGAAAAGCAGTATAACGTTTGTTGCATGCGGTACATATAACAAAAGGAGCAGTATAATTTTTGTTGCATGCGGTACATATAAAACAAAAAAAAAAATTTGCATGCCAAAAACGTTAAGGATAGAACAACAAATTTTTTGTTTATATGGGCATTGTTGAATTAAATAACAAAAGGAGCAGCAACGTTGAGATAATGCAGAGATAGTTGCAGTGGTGCGTAGATGATTGCTGGAATTTTTTTTCAATTGATGCTGGAGCGCATTAATCACTGTTGAGTATTGACTGTTTGTTTTTGCTGGTGCATATTGGATTGGTGGTTTTGTGGTGTGCGCATTGTTTTATTCGACTGTGTATGCACAGCACAAATCAAACAAGAGTGTTTTGTTCTTCAGATTAATTTTTTTTATTGCCCAATTTGCACAAGTAAACAAACCAATAAAACAAGCCAAGGCATATAAGGCATAGGCAATTTTTTAAATTGCTGGTCTTTAAAAGTTGGTTTTTGGAGATTATTGTTTTTTTTATTGATACAAATGGCGAAAACTCAAAGTGCCCGTTTTGAAATTGAGAAGTTTAATGGCAAGAATAATTTTGAGATCTGGAAGGTGAAAATGCATGACTTGCTTGTCCAACAAGGCATGGTAAAGGCATGGTAAAGGCATTGATGGGTAAATCCAAACAACCTCACAACATCACCGACGATGAGTGGGACGAGATGGATGAAAGAGCAGTAAGTGCTATTCGATTATGCCTGGTGGACGATGTCCTGTTTAATATCGTGTCGGAGGTAACAGCTGTTGGTTTGTGGACGAAACTGGAGAAACTGTACATGACCAAATCCTTAACCAATAGGATTATCCTGAAGCGACAGTTGTACAGTTTGCGAATGAAGGAAGGTACATCGATTGTTGATCATTTAAATGCCTTTAATACTCTTCTTGTGCAATTACAAAGTATAGAAGTAAAAATTCCATCCGAGGATAAAGCTATTACTTTATTGTGCTCGTTGCTCGAGTCATGGGATCATTTTGTTACTTCTATAAGTCTTAGTTCATCAGAAACTATTGAGTTTGATGATGTAGTTGCATCCTTATTATCGGAAGAAACAAGGAGGAAGTCACATTCCGAAACCTCTACATCAGAAGCTATGATGGTTAGAGGTCGTTCGAAAGAAAAACGCCCCAGGAAGCCGAGCGACTCACTTTCAAAGTCAAAAGGGAAGAAGAGTAAGCTAAAGTGTTGGTTTTGTGGCAAATCAGGGCATTTAAAGAAGGACTGTTGGAAGCGACGGCAGCAAAATTCAAAAGCAGAGTCTTCGACAGAGAAGGAGGAGGCAAATATGACAGATACAGGTTCGACATCTGGTTCAGGTATGAGTGATGAAGTATTATCAGTTAATGTGTCAAATCATGGTCAACATTGGTTGTTAGATTCCGGTGCATCAAACCACATGTGTATCCATAAAGAATGGTTTAAGACATATAAATCAATTAATGATGGAGTTGTGTACATGGGTAATGATGCAACATGTAATATTGTTGGGATTGGGAGCATACAACTACAAATGTTTGATGGGACAACTAGAATATTAACTGATGTGAGGCATGTACCAGATTTAAGGAAAAATTTGATTTCATTAGGAGCACTTGATTTAAATGGATATAAAACTGTAATTCAAGGTGGAGTTATGAAAATCTATAAAGGTATCTTACTAGTGATGAAGGCTAAGAAAGTAGGAAATCTATTTCAGTTAGAAGGTAGAACTGGGTCAGATCATGTGTCTGTGTCTGAACATGACAGTAGTTCCATTCACTTATGGCATCAAATATTGGGGCATATGAGTGAAAGAGGATTGAAAATTTTGGCTGATCGAAAGTTACTTCCTAATCTAAGATCTGGAAAATTAGATTTCTGTAAACATTGTCTGTTTGGTAAACAAAGTAAACAAAAGTTTAAAACAGGCAAACATACTAGTAAAGGTATACTTGATTATATCCATTCAGATGTTTGGGGTCCAGCTCCTACAACTTCATTTGGTGGTTCGTCTTATTTTGTATCATTCATTGATGACTTTTCTCGGAAGGTTTGGGTCTATATGTTGAAAAGAAGTCTGATGTTTTTTCAGTTTTCAAGCAGTTTAGAGCATTGGTAGAAAACAACACTGGTAGAGCAATAAAGTGTTTAAGAACTGACAATGGTGGTGAGTTTACTTCCAAGGAGTTTGACATCTATTGCAAGGATGCAGGGATCGAGAGGCATAAGACCATGGTGTTTATACTCCTCAGCAGAATGGAGTTGCTGAACGCATGAACAGAACTCTTCTAGAGAGAGCAAGGTGTATGCTGAGTAACGCCGGGTTGCCGAAGGAGTTGTGGACGGAAGCAGTGGCAACTGCGTGTTATGTGATAAACCGATCTCCATCAACGGCAATAGACTGCAAGGTTCCGCAAGAGGTATGGACAAGACACCCTTGTGACTATTCTAAACTCAGAGTGTTTGGCTGTGATGCATATGCTCTAGTGCCTAAACATCAGCGAACTAAGTTAGATCCAAAGTCTAAAAGGTATATCTTTGTTGGGTATGGTGTTGGAACAAAGGGGTATAGATTGTGGGATCCTACTACCCGCAAAATCATCATCAACAGAGATGTAAAGTTTAATGAATCCTCTCTTGTACAATTAGATGTAGATAGTCGATTGAAACAAGATGATGTATCTGACTTTCATCATATTCAGTTTGATAGTATTTCTAACGATAGTCATGATGACCATAGTTCAGATATTAGTCATGAACAGGTTTCAGAATCAAAACATGAACAGGGTTCAGGTTTAGATCATGAACAAGTCTCAGATACTGATCAGCAAGAAGTTCCTACAGAGGGTAGACAACCAATCGAGGAAGCGCCAGAAACATCCTTAAGGAGGTCGACAAGAATCAAACGGCCACCGAGAAGGTATGATGATTATGTCACTTCTGTTGCATTTACTGCTAATGACAATGAA
>APFE030456434.1:0-17392 GCA_000404065.3 Pinus taeda | reverse complement strand
AAATCACGCTTTCAGAATCGCATTGAGACTTATAGAAATCACACTTTTCAGGATCAAATGAAGATTTATCAAATAATAAAAAAAAAGTCCATTACTATAAGGAACTGAAATAATCAATATGAAAAACTGCAAATGCACTAGTGCAGGGATACGTGCTTGCACGATCTAGGAAGAAAATGAGATTAAACTTCAAAGAAGGAAATCATAAGATTAAAATTCAATCTAACTCGCACACCATGGGTCTATCACACTATAACGAAATCAAATTTAAACCTTGCAAAAAGATAAAAGAAACGTCTCCTTACTTCACACTTTGCATTAGAAATAATAAACACACGTTAATTGAAAATGAGAAGACACAAGGGAGAATGAGCTGGATTAGCTAGGCCTTAGCTAGCCAAATCATTTCCCTATTTAGGAAACATAAAAATCTGTCTCTTTAATCAATGCATCAGCATAGAGTTATAGTGCAAGATTGAGAAAACATGGCATAATTCCTTTTTATTAATGATCAACAAATATACATCATGAATCCAAATCCAACCCACAACGAGGGCGATATAAGAAAAAATACAAAAGGACAGAATCAAAACATCCTTTCTATATCTATCACTCGCTACCATTTTCTATTTGAGTCCTACGTTTTATACATTCATCCATGCATGTGGTCATAATAAAATTACAATGGGCATTCCAATCTAAGCCTTTTGCCTATAACAAAAATCACAACAACAACTCATGCTGAGCCTTTCAGCTATAAAACAACACAATTATAGGTATTCAGTCAGCGACCTAATCTCCACCATATCCCTGATTTTCCTCCATGCTCTAAGCCCAACTTGAGTTAATCGTTCCAGAACATGGAATCCGCATGGAGTGGTGAGCTGTCACAGTAGTTGAAGATTCAAAAACAGTGCAGGAATCTTACCTACACTTGACCATGCTAACAAAATAATTAATTCATTGCCCATCAAATACTTTCTAGGAAGAGAATTATTAGTTACAAATATTTAAAGGCATAAAATCTATGAAAATGATTAATTAAGCACATTCATAACTCTTAAATAGGAAACATAAAGCTAGTGCAGGAAGGGATACGATTCTTGGACTAGTGCAGGAATAAGGGAGTTTTCAAGGTTGAAACAAAGGTATAAGGTCATGGTTTTGAAGGGAAAAAGGGTTGAAAAATGGAAAAATTTAGCCTACCAATAGTCTTGATATGATCCTCCAGTGTGATCTTCATTTTATGGTACCTTGAGAATCCATCTGTGAACGAGTAGGCTTCCTATCCACCAACATTATCTAGTACTTCATCCGTAAATGGTGTAGGGAGTGGATCATGGATGCACGTGTCATTCAACTTCCTCAAGTCTAGGCATATCCAAATTTCATCCTGATGCTTGATTTATTTAACAACCATGGGACTCACCTAGTTGGAGTCCTCCACAGATTGAATAATCCTAGCTTCTAGCATCTGATCCAATTCCTTGCACATATTTTCTTTATATTTCGGATTTAATCGGTAGGGGTGTTTCTTTACTGGCTTCATATATAGCTTTAAATTAATCTTCATGATGCCTAGATCCCCTACTATCCAATTTATATCAAAGAACTTGGTGGGAAACAAGTCATGATATTCGCGCGACAACTCTGTGACATTATGAAGTGTATCTTCATCTCAATAGTCATCAATCTTCGCAAACTTAGGTTGCACATCTGATCCAATATTTAGTTTCTTGGTCTTTGAAGGCTCTGATATATCATGGATTTGTGACTTAGGTCCCTCAACTTTGAACGGCCTTTTAGACTCGAGAATGTTGATGTCTCTGGTATCTTCTTCACATTATTCTTTGATCACATTATAACATTCGAGTGCATGGCGCAACTGCGTACTCCAATCTAGTTGTACCCACGTAATCGGTTCCTATGACATGTTGAATATTGCAGATTTGATTGTATGTAGTGATTCATCTATACATTCAAACCCATCTTTAAAGCTAAACGTTAACATAAAACTTTATTTCAAAACATCCCATTATGCAGCCCCGTGTCACAACTCTGTTTCCAAATACCAGTTCATGGGTATGGTATCCAACATGTGGCAGAAGATATGAACCCATTCCAGTTGCAGTTCTTCTCCCCATGCTTTCATCCATCGTGCCAAATGCTCGCACAGATCATCCTTCCCTATGTATTTTTCCACCAAGTGGGTATTGGCCTACCTAAAACTCAACTTCATCATTCTTCGATACTCCTTCCAATCGACAAAGTTGTCTTTATATGTAACCCACCAACGGGTAGGTGTAGCTCGCAACGCAATATCTAGAGCTTCGAATCGTCGTTCCTCTAGTACATCTCTTTCAAACTTATCCAAAAATAAATTAACATATTCAAAGCATCATAATAAGGAAAATTTCGTACCTGAGTGGAGATGCATCGAAGTGATTTCGTCAGCATGTTACAATGTAAAGATGATACTTCATGTAGTTGGTTCTTCCAATGCTCAAGCTCCTCCTCAGAATATGAAGTGCGGGAAATTTCCTTATCCTATCTGATTCGTCCATCCACAGTAGGGTTGATCCAGTCCTCATCTTGCATAGTAATCTTATAGATCTGATCCAGGTCATCTTCTTCTTCATAATTGCAGACTGGATCAGTATATCAAGTACCCTTAGTGGGATCTAATGGAAAATTAACCCTGAGCTCCTTCCTTTTGAATGTTATTCTGTGCCTTTTGAGATTAATTACCGCATCCATATAAAAGGCCCAATCAATGCCAAGTAGCACAGGGTATGGGTTAGTATCACCAACTATCTCAATTACATCAAAATCAGCTAGGGCGCTTTCTCCCCCAATATCTACCGTTACCCCGTATAGGCGCCCCATAGGAATGATCTTTCACTGATTTTCCATTTGTAGTTGGATGGGAGACCACTATAATGCAGGTCTCCCCATCCTCCCCCAAGTTTTCTTTGTCAAAACAATTGCATCAGATCCTAGATCAAGAATTACTTGATCCATTTCATACTCTCCAATTTGCATAGTCAGCCTCATCTCGTGACCGGTTCACTTCTTATTTCTTCCTACTTTGTGTATAACAAACCATTCCAGTAGATGTTTATTTTTACCCATACAATTATCTATTAATTCTTGTAGCCCTTCCACTTCCTTTCTATCCCTTAGAAGCTTCATACATGTCTTCAAGAATGTCGGTAACAATGAAGGGTCTATGTCCTACGCGTTCTCATTTCCTCTGTATTTTCCCTGACTTCTGGATGTAGAGGCTTCCACGAAGCTCTTATTAGCATCCATAAAGATTTCTTTTTCTTTTCTTGGATTGAACCACACTTCCTTTTTAGCAGCCTTTTGTACCCATCCATCAACTTCTGGTTGCTTCCCCTTATCTTCTCCAGTGGCGATACTACTTCGTGTAATAATATTAATACTAGGTTCATCTCACAAGGCTTTGACGTCATAATTTGGATGTTTTTCGTAGGTTGTTGGGTCTGAGTCTTCATTTAATGCATCTTCATGATAAGTATCGGGCAATATTCGATGACATGGTCAAACTTCCTACAATACTAACAAGAAGGGTGTGTCGGATTTTGACAATCATGAGAAAAATGACCTGCTTCCCCATAGTTGTAACAATTAATTTTGCCCTGGCCCCTTCTAGGTCCTCCTTCATAGCCTCGTCCTCGGCCTTGGAACCCTTCACACACCATTCTCGCACACAGATTATGAGGTCAATTTTTGCTTGCATCCTATATGTATGGGTCCACTCCATCATCAGCTCATAACTTTGGTAGTTGTGCTCATCATGGCCTATCGATTTGCAGAAAGTGGAAAACAAATATTGTGGAGTCTATACAAATTTTTGTAGGAGATGAAAATTATCAGTCACGTGTTTCCGAAAGATTTTACAAATAGTGCACCTTAACACTACTCCTATACTCGACCCAGTGGTGTTTGCTGGTTTTAGGGGGACATGACTCCCCCCAATAAGATATTTCTAGTATACTGGGAAGTGGTCCTTATCATGACCATGGCCCTCACACTTCAGGCACTAAAATTTTGCATGCACCTCGGGCTCGACTTCTTTTCCCTTCTTAAGAATCTGTAACTCCATATGTAGACTAGCCAACTGAGATGGAATTTTTTGTACCCTAGATTCATATCCTGCAAAAATGAAGCTTCCAACCTCACGGAAATCTCTAAGGCTTGAGCTTGAATTCCTATTTTATGTTGAGATAGTGGCAATTTTAGATGAGGCAATAGTGAAGAAATGTACCAATCTTTGTGTTGATCATTCGTGATCCTCGTATTAGCTTGTGGGATCAGACACTTTAGTATTTGAACAAAGTCCCATGCAGACTCATTTGCCCACTGCTAGATCTCTTTAAACTCCATCACTGACTAGGTTCGCAATTTAGGCTTCTTAAACTCATTTTTCAACACTTATTGTGTTTCCAACATAGTTGCATTGGGTTTACCTAAGTAAAACTTGATATACCAGCTCAGTTCTTTGTCTTGTAGCCTTGTAACCAATTGTGCTTTCTTCATGTCATCATGAGTAATCTGCTGTGCTTTCCATAAAAAATATGATACATACCAAAATTTCTCAGGGTGTTCAGTCCCTATACCCTTAAACATAGGCATCTTCATCACTTTCACCATCATTGTTAAAGGATGGAGGTGGAGGTGGAAGTAGAGGCATGGGTGTAGGAGTGTGAGGTGGAAGTGACAGTGGAGGAGGATTGGAAGGATTTGGTATCCCTGTGATAATTTGTCTTACCGCCTGCACCACACCTAGTGGTGTCCTCAAAATACTACTTTCTTCATCACTATCAGATGCTCCTAATAGAGGACTATATTCAGCACCTGGATCTAGTTCTCTTTTGAGTGTTTTCCCACTTCACGTCGATCCCATCAGATCTCTTCTAAACATTAATTGAGTTGCATAACCCTTTTTTCGCACAATAACAACTTAATTGAGGTTTTCAAGGACTTTATTTACTTACCTCTTTGCCACTTGAAAAGCATGCACTCTACTTTGTTATAACTGGTGCATGTATTAATTATGAACTCGACAATGAATCCTCCCAAAATACTATTGATCCAATGATCAATAACCAGCATGTTTTTGTTTTCTAAAGATTCCAAGAGCTTCACCAGCTTTGGGGTCCAAAAAATAGGGTCATCAAGCTTCCATGTACCCTGACTATTCACGAATTTAGACAACAACTAGTGTAATTCACATGGAAAAAAACAAAAAAAAATTGAGCTCGGTAGTATATAAATATCTATTCATCCACTCTTCCTTGGACAAACACATAATCCTTTTTTCCTTGGCCACAATTCATGCAACCCTCGATCTATCCACTTCTCGATTTCTTTCTTAGTTGGGAACCATTTATTCGACATCTAACATTGCTCAGATAGATCCCGGTCCCGATAACAAAACCATTTTTTGGCTTGAGGAGTCCTAACCCAGGTCCATAGTTAGATGCGCCAATAATCAAAATCTTAACTACTGGTTTTAGCAACAACCCGCATAGAACACGCCGCAGTCTCACTCGAAGTAGTATTGGAGGATGACATAACTAGGTTTTTGCATCCAAAGGTCAGTGTGATGGGTTCCTGTGGCTTCTAGGGCTTCTTTTAACCTTTGTGAATCCTAACCCATAAAAGATAAACGATTGTAGTAACTCACTAAAACAGAATAGTAACCTTCACGAAGTGTTTTGACTATTGATAAAATTAAGTAAAAATGTAGATCTGCTACTTTCACGCATGAATGAAACATTACTTCATATGAATTCAGAATATCATAGAAAATACATGTAAATTCATATACACAAGTGGAGCTTCAAGATAGTCTTTTATTCATATAATCATTCAGTTACAAACTCTTCTTCCCTGTGCACTCAGATGCAGGGACTCACACATCAGCCTGCGGAATTACGGAGGTCTTTGTGCACTTAGTTGCAGGAGTCTTCCCTTCACCTAAGTATAAGAAACAAAATTTCTTGCCTTAGCTTACTTGCCCAATCAATGATCTTCTATATCAAGTTACTTCCTAAACTCGCTATGACTCTCCTATATATAGCCTTTTCTTTTACAATACCATGGTCTGCGGACCATGGGAGGGTAAAAAAACTCCCTTTTTTCTAGAATATTAAGGGAGTGAAGCCCCTTTTGACACCTATGACCTTCACACTATGCTCCCTCAAAACGCGGAGACTTTACAAGTATACCAAAATTTATTACAAAAGTTTACCCAAGTGGACCCTGTCCCAACATGGACCCTTTCTCTCTCCCCTGGTAGGACATGTGGCAACATGGAATTAGCTGAGATGACACAGGTGATGATGTTATCATAGGCCAACCAAAGGTGGACACGTGGTAATCATTTTTGGCATCTTTAGGGACACATAAGGCCCATTTTTGGGTGTCACATGTCACTACTTGGAAGGCACCACATGGCTCAAGTGACATCAACATGATGTCATCCAACTAACAAGACCCTAGAGAATTTTAAGTGGCACACAAAGGGAAACAACAAGATGATTGGGCATTAAGATGGTGTTGGAATGATGGAGAAAACTTAGCCCTAAGAGAATTCCTATTGGCTCTTGATACAATAGGTGGATCCCACGATATAGCTAAGCCTGCAGGACAGAGCCCAAAGGAATTTGAAAGGTGCACAAAGAGATGGTTAGGCGGAGATCAACGAGACACAAAAGCAAAAATGGCTGGTAGGAGAGTGTTCCCCATGGGACACATCAGCCCAAAAGATAGACCCATGCGGTTTACAAAGAGGGCGAGAGGTAATGAGATAGGATGGAAGGGTTATGCGCTAAGCTGTGGTCATTGGTTATTTCATGTAGAAATATAGTAGGGGCACAATGGAATAATAACAAGAACAAATAAAAAGAGTCAGGATAGCAAGCTCCAGCCTTTCCGCCAACCCATGTTCATTTCACGTAGAAATGAGACCAACTGCATGGAGCATTAACAAATGAATTTGGCCCACGAAGGGCTTAAAAGGGCTTAGCGCACAAAAGCCTTGGTTAATAGCGGGTTAAAAGTAGTTAAAAGTGCCAGAGGAAAAGGGGCTTAAGCTAAAAAAGGAGGAACTATCAATTTGGAATTTAATTAAGCAGTAAAGCCAAAGTGAAATATAGATAAAAATAGAAGAGGCACTATTAAAACTTGTTAAAAGGCTAGAACGCTAAATTAGGCAAATCAACTTAATTAACATGCAAAAAAGGGTGGTTAAGGTCAGATAACTTGTACAGGACATCCAAAAGGCTGAAATAAACATGACAAAGGCAAAAAATTAGGATGCATGCAAAAATCAAAGAAAATAAACAAAAGCCAAGAATGTTAAACCAAATTCTTTATAAGAAGGCTTGAGAAAACAAGTTTTTGTAGAGACAGAAGAAATATTACATCTGGTGTGATTGAGTTGGATTGTTGTTAATGTTTCTTAATGATCAAAGATTGTTGAAGGTATTGGTGATTGAGGAGCTTATTTGTTTTTTAAAGTAGAGAATTAGTCATTGTTTCTACAATGAAAATGGATGAAACGTGAACCAATGAGTGTCAAACAAGTTGTATCTTGCAAAATCAGGGGTTGGTTCTCCTTCTAGTGGGTGTTGGAAAATAGTTGGGGTTGTAGTTCCATTCAGTTGTAGCTGATAAATCATGGAGTTGTAGCTTCTTGTTGGTTGTAGACATAAATTTGTAACAAGAAGTTGTAGCTTTCCCTATGAATAAATTGAAGAGCATGTTTGAAGAATTCATTTGTTCTTTGTGTGTTCCATTGATTACTGAAATTATTTCTTGTCATACTTATTGTTGAAAGTACTCTTTGATGTTTTATTGTTCTTACACAAAGTGAAAAGAAAGTTTTTCAATTGGTAAATTTCCTACAATATTGATTGACCCCCACCCCCTTAGTATTGTCCTAGTTTCCAACAAGGTTTGTACTAGAACAAGAAGATTTGAAAGTTTCTCAGTATGGATATGCATGTGCTCACTGCGACAAAAGTTTTGGGATGAATAGACTTTAGCTGGCATCATAAATACATTTGTAACCTACGTCAAAATCATTTGACGAAACCAAGTAGACAAGACACATCTCCTATGTGATAATTTGTGTCTATATGAGCATCTTTAGGCCACTACCAAAGTCTATCAAGCTATACTACCAAGGTGAAATATGATGTAAAACTCTTTATTATGAGCACATTCCCTTTCGATTTTGTTGTTTCCATAAATATGACCATTTGTGCTGAAATTGATCATTACTAGCTTCCACGATAAATGTGGTAGCTGCTAGTTCCCACGATGAAGACGGATTCCCAAAAGTTGGAGGTAAGAGCTCAAGCCCTAAGAAAAAATCCGTAAAAAGTTCAATGTGTTAGCTAACAAAGTGGGTTCTTCCTCTCAAAACCTTTTCCCCCATATCTACCTTGTCATCTAACGACCTCGTAGGTACTACTCCATTTCCTTAGGTTGATATATACCAATCCAACCTTCAACCCACCACCTTCAAGGCCCAACTCCCATGAGAAGTTAATGCACTGAATATGTAGCCTCTGAACTATCATCTACAAATACCCTCTAGATATCATTGATATGGCCTGGAACTAGTCAATCAGATGGAATTGGATGGCTTTGATCTCCTAAATCTGGCAAAGGCCTGGAAGGGTAAGGGCCACTTTACCCTTCTTGAGCACCATGTAAAGCTCTTGGGATGGGATTATTTCAAACTATGCCAGGAAGGAGTCAAAACCTCAATTGGCACCTCAAACTCAAGCTTGCGTAGAGTCTAATCTCAAAATATGAAAGAATCCTTAAAGCCACATTGAGAAGAGAGAAAGGAAGCAACAAGATAAACGAGAAACATATGAGGTAAATAGGGTGTGTGTTGGTTAATATAGGATGTATCAGAGTAATATCGAATTTGTTTCCCAAAACCAACATAGTCCTAAAATGATGATCATCTCGTGGAATATACGAGGCCTCAATTGCAAAGGGAAACAACTCCTTAAAGAAAAATAGTTACTCAAAACATCTAGATATATCAAATGATACAAGAAACAAAATCAACTAATATATTTCTTTCTCAAATGGTCAGTAGATGGGGACAATACTATTTTATGTCAAGAATAAATTCTTAGGGTGATTCTAGTAGTCTAACCATTATATGGAATGTTCAAGAGTTTTAGATCATCAACATGTTCATTACTAATCATATAATTATAATTTAGTTTCAATTGATAGGAACCATTGAAATATGTTTTCTCTCAAATGTATATGGGCCTACTCATGGTCGAGACAAGGAGATATTTCTCCATAAGACTTCTTACATGCATCAACTTCTAACTCCCCAGCCCTTCAATTTGGGTGAGGATTTTAAACACATAAATTAATTGTAGGAAAAAGGAGGTGTTGTTCAATGAATCGATTCAACCTTAGTCCAATTTTATGATCTTTTATCCACATTATATTTACGTGACTTGGAGTCTATCAATGGTAATTTAACTTGGAACAATCACAGGTGAGGAGAGCAGTAAGTTGCATCTAAGTTTGATCATTTCATTGTCTCGGATTCTATTATGAAATGGGACATGTTTATGTAGGCATCCATTCCTCCAAGTCATCGATATGACCATTGGTCCATTTGTCTTAGCATAGACATTTAATCAAGACCTCACAATCAATCATTCTACTTTGAAAACAATTGGCTTCAACATGTAAAATTTCAAGAGAATATCAAAAAATGGTGGGAGGATAAATATGACCTAGAAAGTTCCTATATGTTTAGGTTGCAATTTTTTTTAAAACATATCAAATTATAATTAAAAGGATAGAATAAGTATAAATTTGAAAACATCCTAGAAGGGAAAAAAATATCCTTCTTTCATAAATCTATGTTGCAAAATTGGCAACATAATAGAATTTCCTCCAGCAAAATATCTACCAGTGAAAAGCTACACAATTTGAAGAAATCACAAAAGAACTCATATGACACATCAAAGGAATTCTAATAGAGTCTAGTATTCACAAAAGCATTTCAATATGAACCATCACATCTTAAAAATATGAGCCACTATAGAACAAAATGTTTCCCTACCCAAAGAAATAAAAAAGGAGGAGGTTGAGGCTATCATTAAAGGGATTCCATGCAACAAAGCTCCTCGCCTCAATGGCATCACCATTGAATTCTTCCAATCTTGTTGGAAAATAGTAGGTGAATAGGTATGGTTATCTATGGATGAATCTCAAAAAACTGGATCCATCCTAAGAGCCCTCAATTCCACATTCCTTGCCATAGTTTTGAAGGAAGTCAATGCGGAAGTACCAAGTGGCTTCAATCCCATTACTCTTTATAAAATTATTTATAAAGATCATTACAAAAATTATTTCAAATAGATTAAAGCCCCTCCTCCCTAATCTTATATCCCTTTAGAAAACAAGGTTCATGGATGCTTGAAAAATTCTTGATGGGATCATGGTAGCTCATGAGGTCATCCATTTAATAAAGTTTCAATGGAAACCATGGAGTCTCTTAAAGTTTGATCTATTGAAGTTTTTTGTTAAGCTCAGTTGGGACATTTTGCTCCAAATTATCTGGGCTACTTACTTTTCCCCTGAATGGACTATGTGTGTTGAAAATATCTTATTATCTCCTTCATTTTTTATCCTTTTAAACAGATCCCCATTAGTGAAATTCAATGTTGGCATTGATGCCAACAAATTCTTGGTGTGGTTGTTCATATGCATGAGTTATGAGTCCTTAGTGTTATATGATTGGTGATGGTTTTGTTAGTTGACATTGATTCAACATCTTATAACTATACCATAGTGGAGAACTTCTCATGTGCGTTGATTGGAGATGCTAATGTTGCAAGAGGTTGGAGAGCTGCTCATGGTGTGTTTATTGGAGATGGTTTTGTTGTAGGAGGTTAGAGTGTTTTTTTTTTTTGTTTGCTCGATAAAGACTAAATCTATTAAGTAAAAGAAAAATATAGTACAATCATGAGAAGCAAGAGACCGTCAGACCGGAAATGATGAATCCATCAACCTCGGTCCCGGAAGGAAGAAGCCAACTCACAGAAACAACAAATTACTCGATAACAAAGACAGAATAACAGGCTTTTACCCCACAGGGGTAGAAGCTACAACATAGAGTTTTTTCCCTTTCTTTTTGTTGACTTTTGTCCAGCCATCCTGGTAAGAATGAGCTAAAACAACTTGAAGGCTGGAATTCTCGATCTTTGGGCACTCCTTTTCTGAATCAGAGGAGGAAGTCTCATGGGCGCGTTTCTGGGAGGAAGCTGAAACATGGGAGTGTCCCTTCGAATCCGTAGGCGGATCCATCGGCTGAGGGGCTAGGTCCTGATCTGAATCGCTTTCCTCATCCTTCGAACATGGGGAGCTAGAGCTTTCGGCTGGTGGCAGAGGATAGGGAGCCCATCGCTTGGACTTGGTTTTTGCAAAGAAGCCCTTTTTCATATTTGCTGCCAGCGAAGGGCAGGAGTTCTGCAGGTGCCCTGTTAGGTGACAATGGCGGCATCGGAAGGCCGTGTTTTCGTAGTCTAGAATCTGGGTCCAAATAGAGTCATTGATCTTGAGATTGATTTGCTCTGGCAGTCCCTTGCTTAAATCTAGCTCCACACATACTCTAGCATATGTGTAGAGCCCTTGCAGTTCCCTCGCATAGTCGCCCATTAAGAAGCGGCCCAAGGTGTTGCCTATTTTCCTGTATACTTCTGTGCGCCACAGGTGTATTGGAAGATTAGGAAGTCTGATCCAGACAGGGGCTTTAGTGATGATTGCTGAAGCTGGGTCGAAGTCTGGGAACCATGGAGTTAGGAAGAGGCCTGCTGAACCCATGAACCAAGGGCCGTCTTCTAAGGCCTTTCCATAGTGCTCGGTGTGATTGAACAGCACTATGAAGTATCCCTTTGCACATAAATAAATCTTGCAGCGATGAGTCCAGTTGTCTTTGATCCAGTCATACAGATCCTTTGAGCGTGGCCAGAGCCCATTGAATCTGCATATGATGGCCCTTTCAGCAAATTTTTGGGTGTTGTCTGCAAGGTCAGAGTAGGAGATCTCAACAGAGGGAACCTCCTCCAACTTGTCAACCAAAAAAGGCTTGGGTTTGGGAGGTTTAGGTGATGCTGGTATCTCAGAGCGGACTGCAGCTTTGTAGGAGAATGGAGGAGCAGAAGAAGATTGACCTGCAGCTCCACCTCTCAAGCGAAAGGAAAACGCTAAAGAGCTGTTGTTTTTTATGCTGTAAAAAGAGAGAGGAAGCAGATCATCGAGCTGTTTACCTTGGAAAATAAGCCTCTGTAGGGCTGAGGGAATCCCCAATCTGTGCCCCAAATTTGCTTTGAGGTTCTGCACAAGATCTGTAGGGTTGACCCATTGCAGAACGGTCTTGCCAAGAACCTGTGCAATTTGAACCTGAAAAGGGGCAGAGGAGTTTTCAGAAGAGTTCTGTTGTAGCACGGGGCTAGAATCTTTTGAGATTCCCAGCTCTTTACGCCAAGGAGGCAGCGGGAGAGAAGAGATCTTCTGCCTGAGGTGTCTGAAGCTCCAGCTCGGGTTCACTGCAAAGGGAAGGGCATCTGATCTGAAGAGAGGCCCCTTATCAGCGGAGGAGCCAGAACTGCCATGGCTAAACGTGCCTGAGCTTAACGCATGGAGGATCGCCTTTTCCTTCGGCTCAACCTCAGCTTGGGGCATCAACACAGGATCGCTCCTCCTGTAGATTCTGTATCAATCCCTCCTTTCAACCGCCAGTTCGGTCAGGGGCCAAGCAGCGGGCATGGACAGGGAGGAAACAGCGGTGGCAGCGGCAGCTTCATTGTCTGGGATCGGCATTGGCTCCGGGTTCCTGCACAAAAGCCGTTTCAGAAGTGATGAGGAAGGCTCCGTCCGTCGGATCTGGAATGGCTTTGCCCCTTCAGCGGCAGAGAGCCGAGGCCGAACAGAGGCCGAGGGCACAGAGGCGGCGGCGGTTTTAGGGCTCGATGGTCCTCGCTCCATTTCTTCTTCCCACCTCGTCTCTGTAGGAGGTTAGAGTGTTGCTCTTGCTGCTGCATATATTTCTACATGTCTTAAAGACATTGGTTTGCTGCTATATGTGTTAAATTGTGGTTGCATAATGTTGTAGGTACTTCCATCAGTGTTGAGGTAGTTGAATGAGATGTTGCTGCCCAAGGGAGTGGTGATGTGTTGTTGCTACAAGTGTTAGAGATGTTGCTACATATTTTAGAGGTGTTATAGTTGTGAGGTTACTTCTTGAGGAGCTAGAGGTATTGGTATTGGTACCAAGGTTGGTAGAGGAGGTTGGGCATGTCATAGACTTGTTGTTATACTAGTTCATCGATTGCAGACCTATTGCAGAGGCTTGAAGGAGTGTTCAGGTGTATGAGAAAATGATGGAACAGGTGGCAGAGGTTCAAAGATGAGAGGTTAATGTTTTCAATTATTTTTAGCCTAAGTCACATGCACAAAGGCTTATGGGAGTGGTTGGAAGCTCCAGTCACATGTAGGGCAAGCCCAAGGGAGTGGTTAAAGCTCCAGTCACTTGCAGGAATGTGTTATGATAACAACCAAGGTTTTGATGAGAAACACTCTACATTCCTTGCATTATAGAGCTAATTTTTGGCTTGTGACGACTTTCTCGATTAGAACTTTTCGGTTTATAATCAGAAAATTTCGTGGGACCTCCAGAAGTTTATTAAAGGTTAAAATATAAAAAAGGATAATAGAGTTAGTGGTTGATTGAGCCAATGAGTTGAATCCAGATCTAATCTAGCATATGAAATATTGTTGAGCTCAATAGTTCTGACTAATTATTTAGTTGATCACTTGAGTTCATGTTTATATTCGAGATAACTCATTATGAGTTGGTTGATTTTCTAGCTGACTTGTGTGAGTTTGTGTGTGGAGAAGAGCCTGCTAGCTGCATGTGTTACTAGTGGAGAATATTTGATGTAGTTTGCAGTTATAGCAGTAGATAGCTAAAGCTTATTTTAGCCATAACATTATGCAGTAAGTGAGTTGTTGATATGTGGTTTGGAGAAGTGAATGAGTGGATTGCTTTTTTGTTTGTCTGGATATTTTGTGTTGGAGGGTTTTAGGGCAACTTATGCTGAAAATATTGATTTAGCCTGGTTGCTATGTTGTCGCGGTGCTCATGTTGAGAAGGTTTTTAAAGTCTAGTATGAAAATATATGAAACAAGACCCACATGGAGGTAGTGAATACATGAAGCTTCAATTATATAGTGATTGGTGGATTTAGTAGATGGAAGAGATTTCTCTATCCAGTGGTGGTTGGATAGTTTGGTAGAAATTGGGCAAGGCTCATTGTTCATGGTGGTGACTAGTATATCAGAGTTTGCAAAGTCATTTTTCTAGTTCACGAGTAACTAGGCAAGGATCATTGACCATGGTGGCCTTGAATGGATGGGATTTTCTAGATGCATATGAGAAACAATTTCTAGTCTGATAGTGCTAGATAATGTTGAAATAATTCAAGTCTTCAAGACTCATATGAGTGATATGATCCATGTATAATGTTTTCAGCATATAATAAAAGAATAGATCAACACAACAACATCACAGTGGTTTTTTTACCAGGATGGGTTTTCCACCAGAAGCATGTGTCTCCATGTGTTGATTGACTTTGTGGTTTCATGTTTATTATTGATGTTGTAATCTATGGTTGTGTGTTTCAGTAAATGCATGGTAAAAAGATTAATAATTACAGAAAAAGTTTAAAAGTTCCACACTATTAATTCATCCCACCCTATTAGTAGGGATCTAGTTTCCAACATTCATAACTACTTGGGGTATTAGGAAAAGGTATCGACTATCCTCATTTCTATTTAGTATAGCGATGGAAGATCTACAACGATTTCTCAAAACTATAGTACACAAGAACAAAGCTCAGAGGTGTTCGACCATTTGGCAATGGACTACTACTCACCCACAAGTAGTTTGTGGATGACATAATGGGCATAGAAATGTACATCATTTCAAAAGCTTTGTGTGTTAGAGACTTTTTCTCTTGCCTTAAGAATGAAAGTAAATAATTCTAAGTCGTTAATTTTATTGTTTAACAAGCATGTTCCTATTCAAAAACATCTATCCAAACTCATGGGAATTCCACAAGGAAAAATATTATCAAAATATCTTGGTACTATATTGGTTGATAACTCCTTAGTATGGTGAGTTTGGAGGGATCTCATAATGAAGATAGATAAGAAATTAGCAGGATGGAATTTCATATCTTTAAGCATCACAGGAAGAGTTTTTCTTCTAAAAGAAATGCTTCAAGCCCTCCTCATATGCACGTGTCTTGCAGTAATGGCATCGTCCTAGGAACTTAAGAGAATCGAACACAAATTTATTTGGTGAGACACTAATCAGGAGCACAAATGGACTCCAGGAGCTTCATACAAATTCAAAAACAAAAACTTAAAGGTGGTGTTGGCCTCTATAAACCCATAACCATGACTATTGTCCTAGGGGAAAATATCAAGTGGAAATGGATTTAGGGAGGAGAAAACCTTTGGAAGCTAATATAGTAAAGAAAATATGCCCCCAAAACTCCAATTCAGGATCTTATTAGGCTAAATCCTTCAGTAATTGGCTCATCCATTTGGACTTTGGCTAAAAATGGTGTATCTCTAGTCCAAAAACACTGCTTTTGGAAGTGAAGGATAGAATTTTTTCACTATTTTGGGATGAATCTTGGAAACATATCCCTAAAATGCAATCTGTAAATGCAAGAAATTATGGATAACCTAGAAAGAAAAGGGTATAAAAAATTTACACGTTATTGTAGGTTTTAAACCTGTACAAAAATTACCTGTAAATGAATTCTTAAAATAAAAAAAATATATAATGGCGAGAACATAAAATAAGTATAGATAGAGATTTCCCCTAGATCCCAAAACTGGGACTACTAGATTGATTTTTCATTATATTTCTTTCAATTTTAAAATACACACACACACACACACACACACACACACACACACACATGTCGAAGCATTCATAAAATCCAATCCACTAACCCTAGATTAGAACATAATCATAGTTCCCTTGACCGAATCTACAAACTACCATGGGAGAAAACCATCATTACCAAAACCATGTGAAAATCCCATGCACAAAACCATGGGTAGGTCCATCGACCATCTTTTGGCCCAACCCCCTTCCTTGGGTCCTCATAAAAGAATTTACTAGGGTGATACCCCAGACCCCATACAGGGGGGCTACCTCCCCTCCACTACACCTGAAACAATGTACAACTCATGGGGCTAGTCATGGAAATAATATACAGCCAACAGTTATTGTTCTAGTGATGTTACATCTTCTCATTGGTGTCAATAGCAGCCCACGAGTTCTAGTATCATAATCCAAAGGAAAATTAATGGAATTCATTTTGAAATTATCTGTAGAACAACAAAATTTCCACTTCCATACAACCAAATAAAACTCATACGGGGTTACTCTTCAAAATGAACCTTCTTTGTAAAAAAATATTATTATTTAACAACATGGTATTAGTCATTACAAGTACATGAAGTCTAGAAAATAATATGGAAGAAACCATCCTAGCTAAAAGTCACCTTTTTCCTCTCAATTCTTGTACAAAATAAAGCTTTGACCTAGGATAATGTTATCAAACAAAAATATGAAGGTTCATCTCACTACCCCTTATGTATTCATCACTTGAAAGGCATGGAGCACTTGTTTAAGAATTTCTCTTGTACTCTTGGGCTCTTCAATTGCCTCAACCAAGTCCTCTCATGTTTTGACACAAACCCCCTTAGCATTTTGTATACTATTGCCAATTATTGCGGAGGATGTTTTTCCAACCCCATCCCAACACTCTTGTACACACATACATTTGTGCCTAAACATAACCTAGCTTAATAACCCAAGTAACATGCGCACATACATATTTACAACTCAAGGATCAAACTAGGGGGTATTATGTTCCCCTCCCCCTTATTTATGCACTATGCTTAGTTCATTTGGATGAGTGTGTTGTCACAAAATCATACACTAAAGGCTGCTACTTAGTGAGATCTCATGCAACTGTTTCAAGCCAGGCTTTAGACTAAGTTTTAGCCTCCTTAGTCAGAGAGGGCTCTCTCACAGATTTTGATATGCATTTAAGGGCAAAAAGATGGCTAACTCTTTAAAACAGTGAATAAATTTCAAGCTGGTCGGAACAACAAAATCAAGGCTTCTCCCATTGGGTTCATGGAGTCATACATTCCTACAGCAAACAAGCAACTATTGAATCATAGAAACCAAGGCATATAATGTCTCACTGTTCAA